>JAODVN010118016.1:0-15951 GCA_025434125.1 Chologaster cornuta
TTGGTCCATTATATTTCTCATGCAATTTACACACATATGTACAGTATTATGTGCAAGAAATTAATCATTATTATTATTATTATTATTATTATTAAATATCTTCAAAAAGAATCAAGGCCCCATTTTGTGACAAATACTTGTTTTATAGTTTCAATAGAGCAGTACATTCAGGCTTGTTCATATCATAGATAGTCTGTACATATAAAAAAATAACTAGTCCACAAGAGAAAAGATATGCCAAAACACTGTTTATTTTGTGTGGAAATAGTCTTTTTTTCTCTCACTGTCTCCGTGGAGCTTGCCACTGGCTGTGTCTCCTTAATCCATTGTCTTCTCTTTAGACGTTGCATCGACTGCAATACCTTGATAATAAGATGATATTAATATTCAGTGCAGTGAGCCAGACAACTTCAGTCAGAGCAGTGGAGAATGAAGCTTGTGTGAACACACACTGTGTTTGAACAACCTTCACAGTTGCACAAACGAGGTACAAGAAACGAAACGCACACGAATGTGCTCACACGCAACATGTAGAAAGGGCACAGTCTCTGCAAAACAAATCAGATTAGACTTGGCAGGATTGGATAGTCTAATGGTGGTCACGATTGTACACAAATAGTCTCAGCCTCTTCCGTCCGTTAGCACTACGTCACATAAGCAACTTTGTGCTCTGATACAGTACACCCTTGTAAGGTCGACTGACTCTTTGGATGGGAGGAAGTTGATTTTCATTATTAGCATTGTCACTCACAAAGTATGTATTCGTAATGTCGTTACGCTATTAGTGCAGTGCTTCATTTACTCATTTTAATTGTTACATTTATTTTAAGCAGTTACTGTAGCATACCCATCTAACAAATATAAAATACCTGAAAACAGCCAGTTATGTTGGTATAAATGTAACGTCCAAATTCGTCATTGCATTTAAATCAAAATACCTCTATAGGCATGTAGAAGTATGTAAGTAGATGTGTAGTATTATTATTATTATTATTATTAGTAGTAGTAGTAGTAGTAGTAGTATAAATAGTAATAATAATAATACATATGATACTTCAATGATTATTATTGATTATTATCTAGTATTAGTATTATTAATATCAATAATACAATGTTTTAATAATAATAATAATAACATTAATAAAATCATCATCATCGTCATAATCTAAAGTACATTATTCTTTTCAGATAGACAACCAACACTATGACATAAAGCATGTGTGGACAGGGAAAAGATGTTCCCATGGTGATTGTTCACAGTGTTTGATAAGGACAAAGGCGAGATGCCAGGTCACAGTAAATCTTGCAGGCGCACACGTGTCTCTGTGGTGTTAAGCGCACGTGAACCTGACATTTGCTAATGTGGTCTGTCCTCTGTGGGGGCATTTAACGCATGTATGCAGCCACATAGCAGACGTGCACAGTCACAAAATCACACATCATCCTTTTTGTCATGGGCAACAGATGATGGTGCTATGTGCATACTAAACTGATGAAGGAGAACCCTGCAGGTTTCATGGTTCCATTAAGTGGACCACTTTCACAGATGTGTTGGGGAAAGACAGCTGCAGATAACATAATTAATAACTATTCTTTCCAGCATTTTTTCACCATATTTTTCCCTATATGACACACCTGTAAAAGGGTAAGCAAACATTGTGTAACCAAACGCAGGTGTTCATTATTTCCCGGAACAAATTGACTAGGTCCTAGCATCAGATGTTAACTGATATTCATTGTGCTTGATTTCAGTGTGTCAGCTACATTGCTTATGGTGTTTACATTCACAAAAACAAGCTTGTAGCCCACAGCAGGTCGACATTGTGGTTACATTGAAAGAGCAGTTTCCGTCCCTGGTGTTCATAAGTTATCTCAGGAGGATTCACTATGCCATGCAACCTAATGAAGAAAACAAAAAGAGTAAAACATATAAACACGAAATGATACTTACATTTGTATCTGTTAACTAACCATAACACTATGTAAGGTAGCATATCACTGTGTAGGCCTACAGTATATATTTAGTACATTTTCATTTAACCTAAAATAATACCAAAATGCATTGGATTTAAGATCCAAAGCATCAGTGTTACTGGATGCTTTATCCTTTTTGACAATTCATTATTTTATGCTGCATGGAAGGACAATAACGTTGCGACAGACTATCTAGTGTGCTGTGCAGCCTACTGACTGCTGACTGACTCAAAGTTGACATGCCTTTTTCAATACACAAAGTGCATAAGGTAAACCCATAAGGTCATTAGCCATGCATTCATGCATTTACAGTCATTACATTTGACCTGTGTCTACAGGGGTTTTTGTTGTTGTTATAATGTGAAGTTGTCCTTTTAACTGTAACCACTGCAATGTGTGTTTCTTACAATGTTCCGGGGCATCACTAGTCTAGCTCAAACATTGCAGTCAAACACAACACCAGCAACACCAGGATAATCAGAAGGCAGCCTATAATTATCTGTTCTCAACCCATCCATCCGGAAAGCATGCATTTTAACTGCCTTCTGAAGCACTGTTAGGAGAGCACCAATATTTTTCATGCTTCATGTATTGACCTTGTTGTCGGTGTTAATGTTAAGGTTAAGTCTGTTTGGCAGGTCTAAATGACACACAGTTTTAGACTCTTACTAGACACATATACCTAGATACCATTATACCTAGATAATGATTTCAGGAGAGCGCTGTCCTTTTGTGATGATAATATACTTTACAGCCCTTGTGACTTAACTAGAGCATTAATTAAGTTATTGCTACAGTGTTGGTTTGAGCGATGCTTATAACAAAACCAAGATCTTTATACATAAACATATCAGTAGCATAGCCTATAGGGTGGAAATACAGCAACACACACACACAACATTTGCAGGTGCCATAAAGTACATGCACAATGTTTGTGTTAAAAGCACCCTCCTTGATTATGTTGTAACCACAGTAACCCAAATGACTGCCATTGGTGCAGCTTATATATGTGTTGATTATATATGCCTTGGGCAGTGTGTGAAGAGGGTGACACTATGACCATGAGATCTGAAAGAAGGAAGTGGAGAGCAGTACCAGCAACCCGGCTCTTTGGCATAGGGAACGGGTTCTCCAGGTGCCAAGCCAAAACACTTTATAAATTCTATGTTTAGCCATCAAAATGGGTTTAACTGAAAAAAATGTGTAGCTTTAAATGAACATTTAACATTACATGTGTAGCCTATAATAGCTTTTTTGGATTAAAATACTGTATTTCAATACAAAAAAATTAAAATTGTTTTTGTAATTACATTTACAGCCATGAGGGACACCAAACCAGGATTGTTGCCTCAGCAAATTTTGTTTACAATTTGTTATAGCATTCAATGGAGTTAGAATTAAAGTTGAACTAAAACATTACAATAATAACTTTTGATTTCATTCAAAAGTGAAAAGTGTCAATGTTATGCTGTGGTTTCACTGGTCCAGATATATATTATTGGACCAGTGAAATTGACAGCTTATCACAAGACAGCAGATATGAGTGTGCTTCTGCTAGAAATAAGGTGAGAAACAAACTGCCATGTGGTTTGTATCAGGAAGAGAGTTCAGTTCAGTACAGTTCAATACACTGCTGCCAACGCTTTCATGTGCAAAACTCCCTAAAGTGATTAAAGCAGTTACAGTGAAAAATACAGATAAAGAAATAAAACACACTGTACTGTAACTAATATAGTATTATGTACTGTAACTGTATTGTATCTAATACAGAATAGCACATTAGATACAGTAATAATACTTGTTGTTGCAGAAATGCATTTCCAACCATTGACACATGTTAAGCATGACCTGACTACGGTATCAGTGTTTGCCTAATGTCAGCCAAGAATATATACATGAGGACATTCATACTTTGCGTGTAATTTAATTTGGATGTCATCTTCTTGCTTTCGGTGTTGGGCAGCAGCTACCTCTCCCTCTCTATCACTATATAGACTGAGCATTGCACTATTTATTTACATTTTCAACCAATGTGACTGTTCTAAGATAAGGCGATGATTGGTTGGAAATTTGACTACATAATGTAGGCTATATTCTTCTGCTTGGGATACTGTAAGAACTATTAACGTCTCCTTCTTATTTTTGGAGAGTTTGGTTCAAATGTGTTCTATGTAGAATGGTTTGATTTCCCAGTGTATTGAGAAAAATGTGTTGAAACACTGTTCGGTTTTAACATGTGTAGCATTCATGGCATTACTGTAAACTCAATATCAGAGAAAATATTTTCTGATTATCTCATCAGTCTTTGCCACTTTGCGCTCATGTTCCCACCCCGTAAAACCTGAATTTTGCTTCTCTACTGCTACTATTTACTAATAATAATACTTCTATTGTTCCAAATCAAAACTAACTTGAATTAATTAAAGATATAGGCTACACTTTATTATTGCCTGGGGGATGGGACACAAACGTTAGGGTAAACATTTTTATTATTTCTGTTAGTCCTTATAATGTCTGTGAGGTGCCATTCTTAGTGCTTATGTTCATGGTTACTGACACATCAGCGGTTGGGAAGTAACTAACTACAAAAAAAAAGTAAATAAAAGAAATAACTAATACATTACAGTTACCAGATAAAATGGTGTATTCAGATTACATGTTTTCAAAAGTAACCTTCCCAACCTTAAACATCAGAAATCCCTAACGGATCAGTGACACAGTATGCTGTTAACCCTATGCCCTGCCTTTAACCTCCATGGTCCAATGAAAAACCTACAAACATGTCGTAAACTTCTCATTCCAGGCGTGCTTATCCTGCAACTCCGTAAATACAATGTGTTATTCCACCTCGAAACACGAAATATTTGTTTACTAGGTGTAGCCTAATCGTGATAGGCTATCTACTGTTGTCTATTCATAGGCATCTGACACAAACCCTTTGACTTGGAATAAAGATATGTATGTCACTCACACAGGTATTGTACATGCGTGCTTTGCTTTTTGCTGGTTTTACCCTATGGCTTTACCACGTTGCGCGGAGTGAGAAGGAGTAGTTTATTTGTGTGTACGGAGACAGCACTGGAGTGCGCCGCCCCTCTCCGTCGGTCTACGCTATGATTGGAGGGTAGATTCGGTGGGCTGGTCTTCAGCACGGCTGTCTGCCGGCGGAGAGCGGAGACAATAGGGCAACGCACACGGACACTGCAAGCATTAGCGGTACAGACACGGTCAGCCGAGAAGTGTCATTTCTTATCACAGTGCACAGCATCCTGGAACATATTCAGCCCTGAAATAAAGCAGAGGTTTTAAATTTGTAAAGCGCTTTAAAGAAATGGCAGCAGCAACTCTTCCATTTAGTGCAGTTTGAAAGGTAAGATATCCATTGTTCCGATTAATTTAATTGGCTTGTACGCAACAACTACAATGTTGTAATTGATGTACCGCTTTAAGTTGTATTTACGTCCATCACAAATGATGCATAGCATGATGATATAACGAATATTAATTCGAGCTCTTTATGTCAGTAGTGTTCTGGTTTTAAGTATTACATTTGCATGTGTTTACGTGGAAGAAATGTTAGGTGATAGAATATGTTATTTTTTATTACTTCTGATGTATTTTTAAAGGGTTGTAAAATACACCATGTTCTGCATCAAGTAATATATCAAATGTGTTCCTCTTTTGGAACTGTACCCATACAAAGTATTGTAGCTACTGTACCATAGAACAATCGGAATGGTGTCAGCCTATTGTGTAGCAGTTTTAAATATGTGCTTCTAATTACTGTCTGCATTTGAAAACCGAATATCTCGCTTCTCTCTCTCAAACACTGGAAGAAACATAATTATGTTGTGAATTGTGTAGCTGATACAATACATTCTTTATTTTTATTGTAACACATTCTCTGCAGGTTAACAGTCATTGATATGTACTGTAGTATATGGCACATTCTAAATTCTTACCAGTGATTGTAATGGATTTTCGTGGGAACATCTTATTTCACCATTCTGTCAAAACTATCAACAAAACTGTCAACAATTCCCAAGGTTGCTACATCCAGCAAAGATGAGCTTAGTGTTAAAATTAATCACAATCACTATCACACAATCAATGAAGCTATCAATCCCTTAGAGATCATGCCAGTTTCAGAATTTTATTAACGTCCATTTCCTGTAATCTCAAAGAAAACTGTCTGTTAAAATTAACATTATTTGCCAAAATGTAAATATCACCATTCTATCTAATTACACTTTTGGCACGCGCTGTTGAATTAAGCACATGCATTACTAAGTGTACATATTGTAGGGCTAATTTTTCTTCCTCCAGTCCGGGAAGGTGTTAGCTAATAATGTTCTGCATAGCACCATGTGTTCTTAGCCATTTTCCAAAAACCACTACAAAGACTGACAAGTTAAGACTGGCTGTACAAAACGTAATGAAAACCAACAAAGTTACTAGTGACACACAGCTCACAGGTCACAGTGAGAGGACAGTATAAAGTCCATGTGGTGTCGTGTTTGCAGCTGGAGAAGGGCCTAGCTATTCAAAGCTTTGATCTTCTCTACCCCTCCATGAATACTGTGGCTGCAAAACAGCAGCATCCAAGTCTGTAATGAGGTCTTTTGGCTATACCACTTAAAGGTGCAGTCAGCGACTGTAAGTGGAAACACTTTTAGTCAAATTCATTGACTATTTTACTCATAGATCTGTTCTGTGCATGCCATGCGTGCTGAAAATACATTTGGTGTTGCTACCCTGGATCTGTAAATGAGAACACACGCAAAGTGATGCAGACCGCACCACACAACAATATCCTAGCCGTGGCAATGTTTGTCTAATTAGGAGGGCGGAGCTTCTGAGGGGGCACACTATGGCATTGAGGGAGAGTGTTTTTATTTTGATCCAATTCAAATATGCCTATCAACCATCTTTCTCCTGCACCGCTGAGTCAGATATTCGCAGAATTCGACCGTGTATTCACTTACAATTGCTGACTCTACCTATACATGCAATGGAGCTGAACCTTCCACAGACCTTAGCTGAGCTGTGCTCAGGCTACATCTGTAAAGTGGCTAATAGGACTGTTGTTTTTCCCAAGCTGACTAATGGCAATTATTTAACGTTATAAGGTAGTACTTAAAGTTGTTGTACGCTAAGTAAGGAAATGTTGCCTGTGGTCAGATTAGTAGCCAGTAGGTTATCAGTGTGAGATGCACAGAACATTAGAATAAAGGCTGTATAAAAACACCCTTTTATCCCAAGTGACTTTGTCATTACTGTAGATGACAACATCAGACAGCAAACGCTGATGTCAGCTAGTAGCTAGAGTACATATGTTGGCACGTCAACTAGCAGATACCAGATCTAAATCTAAATATTGAAGCCAGCAGAAGGATTATGTAAGTTCATAACACTGTTAAGGCAAGGAAGTGTTGCGTTGTGTGGCTGGCTGGCTGTTCTGTTGGAAAGGATTACAACAAGGCTGGTCCAGACAAGGGGTGGTCCAGGTAAATAAACTACCTGCCAGACAAAACTGCAATGCTGTGAAACCAATGACCAACAGTGATCTCATATTATTTAGAGTGAAAAATACAAATGTGCCCCAATACGTGTTGTCAGTCTAATAGAAAACCCTGAGGTAATATTTATAGATCAGTTTGGGCTGTAAATGCTATACAATATGTCATCACACATTTTGTACAGCCCCAGTGAGGCTTTGAGAACATTCAGGAAGGACACGACTATCTCCATGCAACTGTGCCTTCGTTTGATCGTGGGTCTAGTATACCACCCACATGTTCTGCCAGAACTTGCAAATCTCACCCAGCACACCTTTCAATACATTGTGTCCTTTTAAAAATGTCTGTCTGCCCTGTGGTTATTCTCAGAGAGCACAATGTATGGAGGAGAGTGGACGGTTGACAGGAATATCACCTGAAAGCACCATTATAAAAATAAAATCATGTGAATACTTTTATATGGCAGCACACAAACCCACTTCCCCACAGCCGTGGCCAGTTTATAACCCAATTACCATATATTACGTGGCGAAGGCAGCAAAGAGATACAACTGAATGTGTTACTCTGCTTCAAACACGTAGCAAGTTGAAAAGCGAAATCAGTCAAGAAGAAACTGTAGCTTCTAGAAAGAGAAATCTGGCTTGCACAATCTGCACCGTGGGGTCTTGAAACAAGGGTGTGAAATGGCAACATCTAATGCTTATATTTATTTATTCTGGCCGACATATTGATTTGGCATTACACATGATTAACTGGGTGCAGACGCCTCTTTAAATGATTTTGGCAGTGAGTTTTCATAAGATGGCAGTGGCTGCACATTTAGTCCAGTACTCCGTGTTTGTTTACGCTGTACAACCGTACACTGAGTGGTATCAATGGAGACTATACATTAAGCAATAACCACATTTGCAGAATCAGTTTAGCTACATTGACCTACATGTTAGTGTCTATGCTGTGGTCACTGCTGCAGGGTGGCAAGAGGAAGATTTCCAGCAGGTTTCTAACACAACTAGTCTTCAATTTTCCCTGTGATAACACCCACAAGCATTAGGCTGCCTCATAGTGGCACCTCTCCCTCTCTCCCTTCATCTTTCTCTCTCTCACTCTCACTTTCTCTCACTCTCTCTCTCTCCCTTCATCTCTCTCTCTTTCTCTCCCTTCACCTCTCTCTCTCTCTCTCTCTCTCTCTTTCTCTCTCTCAGCCGTTTAAATGTAGGCTACCGCCGTGTGTGGTGCAGCAGGGTAACAAATACGGGTGGTCTTGGGACTTTGACACAGGGCAAGCTAACGATGGGTTGCAACCACATGGGTAGTAACTACAAGGAGACGTCTTGGCGTGGAGGGAGAAAAATAGGGCCGGGGCTGGGCTCTAGGGGGACAACGGCTCTCTCAACAGCCGCATGCAGCGTCGAAGCAAAGCTCCTAATTAGCAGCGGCTGTATATCTTTCATCTCCACGCCCTTTGATATGACAGCATGTGTGTTTGCCTACAGTACGGGCATTGTGTTCCTGGGCGTATAGACTTTAATTTATATGGTCCGTACAGCAGTGTGCTTTGGCCTCAGGGTTGGTTGTTATGGAGATCTAATGTACAACCAATCTCTCCGTGTTCTGCATCCAGCACATTCTGTCCGTATTTAAAACAGTAGCCTATTTCCAAGATTATATTCAAACCAGGGCATGCAAGGTGCACTTCTTTTGCAAGTTATACTGTATGTACTGTCTATCCACCTATGAAATAAAGCACTAGTGTCAGTTCGCCCCCCGATGGTTAAAGTAAGCAACAGCAGGTGAACATTTTTTAATATGCTAAAGTCCCCGAACCCCTTCACTCTCTCCTGTTTGTGCATTTCCCAACATAGCAATGGTTGGTCCTACAGTAAAAGTCTGTAAAAAGTGTCTCTGCTACAGTATTTTTTAATACCAGTAGAATTAAGTTCTGTCTCCATACCGACATTTGTTTGCCTTTTGTTGACTAGTTGACCTATAGGCGTACATCAGTATTATACAGTATATTCTTTATACGTGTCTGACTTCATGTGATGTGTACTAAAGTGTGTATATACATTTACATGCACACAGTATATCTCAGTAGTAGTCCAACATGTGTCTGTTGGCGTGTCGTTCTTTTTGACCTGGGGTCGGTGGTTTGCTGAGTGGACGAGCCTCAGTGATGGATAGCCAGCTGACTCCCATAGGTCAATGCACTTCAGTCAGTCAGTTAAGTGGGCCACTTAGCAGAGGCTCTGCCTCGAATGGGAAGGCATTAGCTAATGACGTGCTGTACCAGTGAATTACAGC
This sequence comes from Chologaster cornuta, assembly GCA_025434125.1. Taxonomy (NCBI): domain Eukaryota; kingdom Metazoa; phylum Chordata; class Actinopteri; order Percopsiformes; family Amblyopsidae; genus Chologaster; species Chologaster cornuta. Next base: position 9,796 of record JAODVN010118016.1, read on the forward strand.
ATCATCTACTGAATAAGCCTTCAGCCACAAGTATGTTTTGCTCCGCCCATACAGTATATATTCTTTACAAAACATTGCATTTATAGACTGTATAGTTTCTTGTTTGCTCTCACTAGACTTTGAATGTATTGTTGGCGCTGGCGGTCTCATAACATAATCTTTTTGGCTACATTTGGTTTTGTCTGTGTGTTCGTACAACATTGCATCATTGTACGGCTCCACATCTTCCTGGACACAAAAAGCAGGCCTCTGGAGGCACACACACACACACACACAGATGGACTTGCATGCACAGGATGTGAGTGACATCCTGTCTTGCGGTGCAGTTCTGCTGCGCCATCAGGGCTGTGAAGTCAGCCCAGCCGCTCTCACTTCTGGGCTGCCCGTCTGCAAGTGAGAGATACTGCATGAGAGCTTTGCTTGGCTGGTCGACTAATAGACGGGAAGGGGGGGGGGGGTGTCTAGCTGAGAATGTTGCAGGTCTTTGTATAGACAAAGGCTTGAAATCTTTGATGGGACATTTGTCATTTTGTTGCCATTTCTTCTTTTCTCCAATTTATTAGAAAGGAATGGAGTTCTTTAAAGATTGATAGCGATGGAGGGATTCTCTAAAAATGTGTTGCATGTTTAGGGCCATTATTTTATCTTATAGTACACTGCTATGGAAATTGGAATGAAAACTGATATGGCAAGGCATTTGTTGATCACTTCCTAGTTTAGATCATTTTTGTCAACACCTACAGTAAGCAAGTGGTACATGACCATTTCAGAACTTAATGGGTTAATGGGCAACCTGTTAAGGCTGCTCGATTATGGAAAACATTATAATCAGGATTAATTTTGGTCAATATTGATATCAACATTATTTAACACGATTAGTCATTGAAAGATGTTGCATTTTTATACACCTAAAAAAAAGTGAAACAAATAGTGAAAACACCTTCAACTGTGAAACAAATGCCCCTCACTTTTCATGATGATCTTTCACTTTCAACCTGCGAGGGGCGAAATGCAAAAAGTGTGCAGTCATTCAGAACACAAGACAAAAATAAGAGTTTACTTGCAAAATGTAATGTGTAAAATAATATTTTTTTTCTCGATTAAATTGTTTTTTTAATTGTTAGGAGCCGAAACTTAAATCAGGATTAAAATATGATTTATTGCACAGCCCTACTTGTTGGCCAATGAAGTACTGAATGCCCTGCTGTCTACTATATGTCTGAGGGACACACAATTTGCTGTTTGACAGGAGTTTTTCCACACTAAGATTTAGACACTCTTTTTCAGGGATATTTATTTGTGCAGATTCTAGATTTCCATGCTAGTGTTTATGCTTGGGGCAAACACTTTTTGTATTCCCCTTCACAATATCAGTGTATGTGTGCCTACATGTACTGTATACATACACATTAGTGTGGGGTATAACGTGCGTGTAACCCTGCTTTCCTTCCTGCTCCTCCTGTTCTCCTCCACAGGACCACCCACGCACCCCTTAGCCGCCCCACCTGGCAGAATGAGCTCCTCCTCGCCGTACGGGTCACGCTCCTCCAGCGTCATCCTGGAGGAGCTGCAGCTCATCGCTGCACAGAACCTGGAGAAACTGGACATCAACAAGCACTACAAGGTCATTCGAGAGCTGGGCAAGGGCACCTATGGCAAAGTGGACCTGGTCGTCCACAAGATCAGAGGTAAATCCTCGCTGGACGTCACACCTCCTGATGTACTGTATGTACTGTGACCAGCTGTAATGTACTAGGAAATAGTGTTAATACATAAGGAACTGATACAGGCTATCAAAACTAGTTATGCCAAGTGTATACAACACCTGGCCTTTAATTTTTTTTTTTTACTTACTGACTTAAACAAGACAATCATGTTGAATAGCGCCCATGTGTTTTTTCACTACAAGAAAAGACAGCTTTTTAAAAAGTGTAACCAGGAGCTAAAATCAAGTAGGAACTTTTCAACTGGTAGAATGCAGGATATTGCATTTGCTTTATCTGCATGGTCCAATTACGTGATGCCTTTTGTTAACCTTACATTGTACAAGTGGGTGTGTTCCTCCCATATGTATATATCCAGGCATGGCCTATGAATGCTTTACTGCCGTTCCAGCAGTCTGAATTGTAACTGCATGATTAGTGTCGTAGCATCAACAACAGCTGAAAAGATAACTGCACTCCACTGCACAATAAATGATATGCTGTACCATACAGCAGCATACTCCAGGACCAGGGTTCCCTGCCCCTGCCATACAGTGTTCTCCCGTTCTCTGCTGAAAAATACTATGAATATTACAGCGTACTGGATTACGCTCTAAAATACATCCCTGGATAGGTGGTCTTCTTCTCTCTAAAATAACAGCAGCTGAGGTTTGCACCTGCTCCCCATGCATGTACAAATAGCACTGGCAGTAAAAATCCATTGCACTAGCAAATCTATAAACTGCTGGTCACGCTCGTCAACCTTTCAAAAAGGGCAGACTTTGCACATGCTAAAATATACTCAACAAAAATATAAACGCATCACTTTTTGATGACTTCTGCAAAAGGCTTACCGTATTTCTCCCAAATCTTGTTTCACTAATGTTAGATTTGTAGTATATGTGGGATAATGTGACCCTTAGTTGCATTATTGTATGTTTTAACTTGCATAACAAAACCCCTGCAGATAATAAAGGTAATGTTTTATGCAGATTGTTGCCATAAAACGTACCAAGCAATCACAGCGCTGCAGAGCTGAGCCCGTGGTTTGGGAGAAGTGTCGTATCTCGGTGACGGTGACACACCTACAGTACTGTTGCTGTAGGCAGAGGCAGACATCTGGCAGCGTGCCCATCCTATTGTCTGGCCTGCTTTCCCTCACAGATTAGGTCTGGTATAATTATTCTCCTCCCTATTGTCTTCTTGTTCTGGGGAGTGAGAGCTGGCCGCACATTGGCGAAAAGGCGATTTGATGCTGCCAACGGTCTAGTTCCCAAGCATTCTTTACCTTTTGAAGCTCCAAGGTTCTATTTGCAAGAGGCGTATTACATTTTAGTCGGGACCTTCTATTTTTATCACTGACACCATGTGAATGTGTTTACCTGTCTGCACTTTCATTAACACTCAAACACCTCAAACAACAGCAAAGTAGATTGGCCTCCGCATTCGCTTTTGTAGAACAAGAACTAGTCCAACTGAGGATTTAGACTATTTACTGTTAAATCCGCTTCCAACAGGATTTGCTTTTATTACATTAGAGAATTATATTTATCATTTCAAATTATAAATATTGCTACTACAACCATATGCAGCGGTACATAAATTGCAGTTATGTAACCATTTTGTAATCAAACGGCTTCATGTACTCAGGATAAAGCTCCTTCTCGTCCTAAGCACCCACATCTTTGGAACTCCCTTCGTGCCCAGAATGGCTTATAGAGCAGTCACAATCCTGCACAGTGCATACTCCACCAAATGTACATGCTGGCATGCTTTCCTGAACCAATTTTGGTTTTCAGAGTCTAGTCTGTGTTTTAATTGTATATTTCACATGATGCTATACCACCTATATTTACTCAAAGGGATGAATAGTGTTAGTGTAATGTCAGGAGGAGCAGCATATCTTTCTCGCCAGTGTACTAACACCAACCGGTAACCGTCCACACCCCCAGAGCACCCCAGCTACACCGGACAAGCCTTCATTAATTACTAATGCATTATGGGGAAGGGTATATTCTGTATGTGCTAGGGCTTGGGTTTTATCTGTGATAGCTCCATTGCATTTATATGCTACAGTCAATGCATTTTGGATTGGATTCTGGACTTTTTGTTGTTGTTGTACTGAATGGTTTTGTACTACATGCCATAGTCCTACTTTTCTGGCCAGGTTAATTTAAATGTGAAGCACAATTGTGTTTTAGCGATGCAAAGACTGTATGTCTGTAAGAATACATGTATACATACAGTATGAAGGAATAGACAGGAACATCTCTGAATTTATTTAAAAAAAGAAAGCAGATTTTTAAGCACAAAATACACACTGAATATCAATCAAGAAACGGACTATGTAATTACCTTTGTGGCGTTATCACTGTATAATAAAAAATATCGTATTTTCTGCCCTGATTCAGGTGCACATATGGCTCTGAAGTTCCTGAGGAGGAAGACTACCAAGCTCAGGAGTTTCCTGAGAGAGTACAGCATCTCCCTTTACCTGTCACCATGTCCCTTCATTATCAACATGTTTGGCATTGCTTTTGAAACAGACGACTACTACGTCTTCGCTCAAGAGTACGCCCTGGCTGGTGATCTGTTCGACATCATTCCTCCCCAGGTGAGATGCCTGCCACATACTGGGGAATACTCATACAATAGATGCTGAATAGGGCTCTTATTGAAAAATCATATTTAATAAGCGCTCTGCCTGTTAAAGATGCTCTATACGTTATGTTAAACATTATATAGCAGCAACTATTAAAGATACAGTGGAGCAGAAAATGACATCACACATACAACTGTGTTGTAATCTGAGCTTCTTTGTTTTCATATCTGGGCTGGCCACACACGCATGTGTGTGTGTCTGTGTGTGTGTACGGCCCATGAAGCATTTGCTTTGATTTGATATGTTGGTGTGACATTGCGTGGTGGAAAATCATATAGATGCACTTAAAGCTAATGCAAGATTTAATCCGAATTATATCTGAACTTGGACAATTAATTGTGATATCAGTTAATCAAATAAATCACCTAATCACAAAACATAAAAACATTTTAGGCTGCTGATTTCCAGTGTGCTCTGTGACCTCAGTGCCTCTGTCTGCTCCTGTCCAGGTAGGACTGCCCGAGACAGTAGCCAAGCGCTGTGTTCACCAGGTGGCCATTGCCCTGGACTACCTGCACTGCAAGAAGCTGGTGCACAGGGACATCAAGCCAGAGAACATCCTCATCTTTGACAAAGAGTGCCGCAAGGTCAAGCTGTCCGACTTCGGGATGACTCGGCGCGCCGGCTCGCCGGTGAAGCGCGTAAGCGGCACCATCCCGTACACGGCGCCGGAGCTGTGCGACCCGTCACGGCATGACGGCTTCCGCGTGGACTACAGTACCGACGTCTGGGCGTTCGGCGTGCTGCTCTTTTGCATGCTGACGGGCAACTTCCCGTGGGAGAAGGCCATGCCATCCGACACCTTCTACGAAGAGTTCGCCCGATGGCAGCGCCGCAGCCGCGCCGGCGCAGCGCCCTCCCAGTGGCGGCGCTTCACTGACAAGGCCCTACGCATGTTCCGCAGGCTGCTGTCTGTCGAGGAGGAGAGCCGCTGCTCGGTCAAGGAGGTCTTCAGCCATTTCAACTACTGCTGGATGCTGGACACGGAGAACGGCAACTGTGGCAGCGGGGCGGGAGGTTCAGGGGGCGGCGGGGCGCCTGTTGACATTAGCTCGTCCTCATCTGAAGAGGACGCGCTGGTGGACAGACTGAAACAGCAGACCCTGTCACCAGCCCACGTGGCCACCACAGCTAGCATGCTAACAGACAATCATTACGCCTCCATGTCCTCCAATGGCTCGCCCTCCTCCGTTGGAAGCTACGAGCGGGTGAACCGTGAAAACAATGGCAATGGTCGTATTGTAGTTACCACGCCCATTGAGATCTGTGTGTAGAGGTGGGCTGTAGCCTTCAAGGCGGGATGCACACCTATAGCCTACACCTACGTAACATATAAGGGTTAGGACTATATCTCGAAAGACTCGAAATGTTCGAAGAGGGAATAATGTTGTGCGATGGCTTGCTGTTGAAAAACATGTTCTACAGTGTGAGATATGCTTCACAGTGGATTTATCAAAAGGCTACATAATTTAGTAGTGAAGACACTTGGTTCAGACAATTACAAACAGTGGTTTAAAGTTAAACTACTGAAATGTGTAAAACAACTGGAGCCTAAAAGATTTCCGCAATTAAACCTTATAAACATGGTAAAAGCAATCATGGCAACATGCCCACATTTAGCCTTTGGCCATTAAGTTATTGCAAAAACTAAATAATCTGCTGAAAATGTGCTGATGCCATTGTAGTAGTCATGGTCATTGTCTTAGTGGTAGGCTGTATTGTTTTAAATTTGATAATTCATGTAAAAATATGACTGTATGCTTAATTTTTTATAGTGGAAGTACTACGTTT
>JAODVN010119109.1:0-24062 GCA_025434125.1 Chologaster cornuta
TATAGTATAAGTATAATGCTGTGAAAATATGTAATTAGTAAGACTACAAACCCTGTGTTGCCGTAAGTGTCATGACATTTTCGCTAACCATAACATATTAAAGGTACAGTAAGTAATTCCAGGGAAAGCTTATTGATATGATCAACAAAAGAAAAACATCTCTACCTTCATCGCCACACACCTTGCAAAAACAAGGATGTTGTTGTGTGCGGCCTTCACCACTTTGTTGGTGTTCCTATTTACGGAGTACAGTACCAGGATTCTTTTTTCAGAACGCACAGAGAACGGTAAGCTAGCAGACCTCGAGGAGATATTTAGTTGATTTAATTTGACAAAACGTGTAGCATACCATCACTATAACTTTAACTTCATCTTTTGTTAACAAATAATGCTCATAAAAAATCATACATGTCGCTCAAATCATGTAATCGTGGACAGTGAAACCGCAGGAGTAGAAAGACAGTGAGTCCAGCATATGAAAATTGGATAAAGCAACACATGGTTGCATAGCGACCACTTCAGCTGAGGTTCCTTTGAACCCTGAAAAGGCTCTGCCATTTGTACACGCATGGACAGTATAGGACCCCTGTTTAACTGATCCATCCAGCCAAAATATTCCCCAAACATTGTGGGCAAGTTGTTAATTTGCCATCATCGCCTTTAAAATTGATGCTCATTGCACATGATTGGTCAGAAACAACTATTACCACTAAGTATGAACACATTTATGCAGCTTTTAACACGGGAAGGTCTTTCTACGGTACTGTAATAAGAAATACCTCTGTGCTAGTATTATTTGACCTGCCAAACAACAGATATATATGCATGTGCTTGTTTGACTGTGTGGCCTCACAGCAAGAAGGTCCCCGGTTTGAATCCTGGTCGTCCCTGCCTTTCTGTGTAGAGTTTCCATGTTCTCTCTGTGTCTGCATGGGTTTCCTACTGGTCCTCTGGTTTCCCCCACTATCAAAAACATGTCAGGTTCACTCTCCAGTCAGGGTCATGTGACCAGAGACACTTGCCTCTACCTGGAGTTGGTCCCCGGGCGCTGCCCTGCGACTGCCCACTGCTCCCTTGAAGGATGGGTTAAATGCAGAGAACAAATTCTGCAATGTATTTGTATGTGACAAAAAAAAAATCATCTTTATTCTGATTCGGGCTAAAAGACCAACCAGAATGACAATGCTCCATATTAACATCTATAACAGTTTGCTGGCTTCAGACTTTTGGCTAGTGGAACACGTTAGTGTGCATGTTTAACATCTATTCTGGTTAGTTGTGTTGGCGCATGGAAACACCTAACCCAATTAGGTGACATCCCATGTAAACAGGTCACCCAAACTCTTCAATTGGAAGCATTCCATTCGTAAAGACAAAAAATTGTCCATGTAATCCCAGCTAATGGGTTCAAGTGAGCAGAGGCCAAATCAGGCAAATTAACTCAAAAGACCTGATTTGAGTAACAATGACTTTAGTTTCTACCAAACCTATCACTGCAAAAACTATATCTAACTCAAGCTGCGTTTACATGCATCTTATTTTTCTGACTGGAATCAGGTCAAAATCCCAACCCAAAAGAAAATGCTCCATATTGACACCTCAATCAGAAGAAAAACAATGAACCCAATTAACATTTCATTCCGAAGCAGAGGGGTATATAACTTTAACTATATCTTTGACAGTGCCGTTTTGCAGTGATGACCTGAATGGTTTTTCTGTTACTTAGTTAGAATACACGTCTTCTCATCAGAATGAATGCAATCCATGCAACCTCAGATCTCTGGTACATATAGGTTACTGTGTTACAGTACGTGTGGCTCAATCAGGAATAGAGTTCAGCAACTTCACTTGATCATAGAAACAGACGCCGGGGGAAAGTTGATGAAAGAATCCAAACATGCAAGCGGGCCACACTGACAGATCACACACGTATGAACTCAGGAAATACACTCGCACACAAGCATGCACGTACGTGCTCACTCAAACTTGAGGAACTTTGAATGGATTTCAAGGACTTCACAAATATCCCAGGCTCAGCTAGTGGTGATAATGACTGTGTCCAGATGAGGATAGCAAGTTATTGGCCGTGATTAGAAGCATAATTAAAATTGCATTGCTACAGCGACTGATTGATTGAAAAACCCAGAAGGGTTTGGTGGAAAGAGATAGCAGATGTTGCATGCAATGGCCAAAAAAGCCCAGTGTGACCAGTCAGTGTTTTAATCCACAGTCCCTCTGAGACAAAGCAGGCAAAGTTATTACACACGGCGCAGTTCAAAGGTGGCCTTGTAAGGCGGCAAGAAAAGAATATGCCTTTGTCAGGGACTTGCACATGAGAACATCCGATTTGGGGCTGGGGTAAATATACAATGTATGGAAGGCTTTAATCAGAGGGTCAATAAACAGGAATACAGGCCAGGGATATTTCATATATGCACCTGAACCTGCTCTGCGGTGAAGACTGACTCGTTTGCACCCTGTTAGAATAATACCCGGGTGGGTCACTTCTTTGCTATGCATAGAATGCATGGTCTCACTGCTTTAATCTCGTGTTGTCTTTTTTACCACACATTCCAAAAGTTAAGACAAAGTACTACATCTGTGTACCACAGATGCAGTGCAAAGCTTAAACACAGAAATAACAAATGTATGAATTTTAATTAGGTTTGACTAATTGCCCTAAATACATTTCTGAGATTCTATCAAATAATGCAACGCATTTAAAATAACTTATTCTAATAATGTAATCATTTAAAATGTAAAACATGGCAGCCAAGCAGAGAAACAACAATCATTCCTCATGCAACATGAGGTCTACATCAGTATTTTGGCAATACACTAATAACAAGTGGCCAACATTCACCCACATTCTCCCTTAAAATAGACTAAACCGTCTTAATAAACGCAAGTTAAAAAGGCCCCATATATGTCATTAGGTCTATTGGAGAGTAATTGCTACCCTGTGTCTTTAAAAGGGTGCTTTAGTGCTTTGCTTTCTCTCCACCACCCATGCTTGTTAGAGCATAAAAAGTCAGCGATAGAAAGTTTACAGTTTTTGTAAAATTCAGGGAATACATATTCATGGTCCTATTGCACAATCAAAAAAGAGAACAGTGTTACAACACAACACTGTTCCGGCCGTGGCAATGAGTTTCCAATGTCAGGGGGTGGAGCTTCAGAGAAAAGACTATATATGGCATTGACGTGAGAGGTGTTTTTGTTTTTTTGACATATGTTATCAACAAGCTTTCTCTGCCATCACTGACTCAACCTTTAAAACCCAGACTGGCACACAGAGCAGGCTTTGTTTGGGCCTGCAGGACGTCCATGTTCAGTCTGGCATGGTTTATCATCAGCATGGTTTGATTCGCTCTGTGTACAGTAAGTTAAGGACACCTGCATCCCGTATGGCCAGTTGGCACATCTCCTGATCTAAATTAAACCCTCCTGGAGCACGTAGCAATTAGACTGGCATTCTGGTCGTCGTCCTGAAGCAACAATGCCAAACACAAAAGAGAGAGTGAGAGAGAGACAGAGAGAGAGAGAGGAAGAGAGAGTTAAACATTAAACAGACATTTAGAGAAGGCATTGAGGAAGATGCAGATTGCATCTATACCTACTGCCGGAGTTATTTGTTTATACCACATCTTGGTAAGCATTTATCTTTGTGCTGATGAACACAGATGGAAAGAAAGTAACGCTAAAAGAGCACTTTGTTCTGACTAGCTGAGCCCAGAAACATTAGACACTCGCCTGAGATGAAAAGGATCAAGATACCCGCATCTCAATCCCAAGCATTTTCTAAAAGAGACTGATAGATGCTATACAGTAGGCTACATATTGAAAATGTTTGACTCCCATCATAACAATTAACATCAAAGTAACAACAAATGTGCTCAAAAGTCAAGAAGTGGTTTGAGTATAAAATGTATTCTTTGATTTGAGTTCAAGCCCTACTGTACACATTGGGCAGGAAGCTGAAACGATCTTAAGTGTTACTGGTAAAAACAAAACACACAGTACAGTGATTAAAAATAAAATAGGCAACATGGTGGTCAAACTCTGACATGTGCAATAGTGACACAGAATCCAACTGTATTTTCATTCTCCTTTACCAAATGTACGTGTTGTTTTTACTTTTCCTCACACCCCACACGTCTGTATAATGTGCCATGATTATGGAGGGTGTTGACAGGGTTATGGCACTGAACAAAACATAACAATCTTGGTGTTATGTTATAGTGGCACTGGCAGGGAACGATAGCTATTCTATTGTATATTCAGTCTATCACATATGAGAAACTGTGCAATAGTTTACAATCATAAAAAGGGTCCAATTCAAATAGTAATTCAAATTCAAGTACAAGTATGTGTCTTAATGTAAAAACAAATACCACGCTTAAAAAAAAAAATGTATATATATATTAGTTCCTATAACACAATATGTGCTAGACAGCTTTGATATGCAACACTGATGGTCCAGTTATGACTTTACTTGAATGTGCTGCAGCTAAATGTAGATGGGTCTTTTCAACAAGGCTTCTAGGCGACAAAAGGCTATGTTACTCAAACTTCATGTCCAGACAAGATGATGACATTCTGCTGTAGGCTACGAGAATACAGACATCCTTGATCCATCGACCTTGAAAATATTGTGTTGTTGGCAACTGTAGAAGGGGCCAGCTAATAAGTGTATTATAACGCAGTACTTAGGAACTCCAGTAGCGTTTGATCGAATCTCCCCCAAATCAGGAGCGCTCTGACAAACTGGGCACATGTGTTCCCCATATCAAAACGTTAACGCTGGCCTAATGTAAAACACTTGCCCATTACCAGCAGTGGATCTACTGCTTCCTTCCTGTCACACACGCTCCCTCTTCAAAGGCAATCGGCGGGCGAACTCCGTATACCTTGTAGAAACAATCCAAACTTTTTTTTTTGAGAAGTGAGAGTTGAGGGCAGACAATGCAGTCCATCATATGCTTCCATTTCCGTTAGCTTTGGTGCTGGAGTATTGTACACATTCTTTAAAACATTGACAACATCTGAAAATCTTTTTTATGCTCGGGGATCTCAAACTGTTGTGTGGAACATCCTAAGGGCAGTTGCGCAACCTCAGAGCTTCTTAAGGGGAACTTTGCAATCTGTGTCTGAAATAAGGGCTGCAGGTGTCACCTCCAGACAGGCTGATGCCTCCCATACACTTGCCCAGCAGCCATCCTCGCTTTATGGACGTGTTTCAAACATAAACACTGAGCTTGACCGATCATAAGCCCCACCCCTTTCACATGTCCAAACTCACTACTACTGTAAGTAGGTTGGACAAAACAGCATAATTAAATCAACTGTTAATTGAGTTAATTCAACCTGGCCTGTTCCTACACCACAACAAATAAGTGTACAGTACATTTAAAATGTTAGTGCATTGTCAGTAACAGAACCCATCAGCTAAATTAGACAGTGTCTCATGGTAAGGTAATATAGGCCTTCAGTTTCTGTCAAGTTTGTTAATAAGTGTTGCATTTTATATAGGCTGTTATCTGACATTTAGCCTACAAAGGTCCCTGTTAAAGGCAAACACATTTAGCAATAATAATAACAAATAATTCTCGTCCTTCATTACATCCAACAGACAAAATAATGATAACACATTTGATAAAAATTCATTTAACACTACGTATTTTGACAAAAGTAGCCTACAATGTGTTTTTTCTAGTAACTGTAATGTCTTTGGCACCTTGTATGAAAAGCTAATTTACAGTTGGCCCTTTATTTATAGTAGGTTAACATTAATCAGCAATTCAATAATAATCCCTACAGCTGAATGGTTTGTTTGGTGATTTTAATGATTTATAATTGTATCTGCCGCATAAGAGTTAGAGTTATAGAACATGGTTTACTCATTGTGGGATCCTTTACTTGACGTGTCCCCCTGACTGTCATGTTAAACAGTTAAAAATAGCACATGGGGTTTTTATTCAAGCTTGGTTTATTTAAAACACCAGATTGCAGCCACATATTTCCCAGCCAGACCCATAAATCACACTACTCGCCATGCAGGAACAGGATAAGGCTAACAGGGGCTGTCAGCGATACCCCGTTGACCCCAAGGCCCTTTCTTATTAACGGCATAGAAGGTTGTCATCGTGTCGTTCTATGCATTTTCGCTGACGGGAAAGTACGCTGGAGGCTTATTGTATAGCCTATTAGCCTACATACATCGCTATAGGTTTCGTTGCGTAGGCTACCCTATGAGTCTGTGTGCAGAGCTGGACCAGTGACAGGTGGACTGACAGAGGCTACTGGCGGTGCTTTATTATGCTTTATGGACCTCTGCGTAAAATTTAAGAATATCGGTGTTTGTATGTGACATAGAACCTTCTAAAAGAGCTTGATCACATACATTGCCACCATGCTTCATTGCCATGAAAACAATACGGGTTTGCCTACATAAGCAAACACACCTCCAGCATCTCCATATAATAGCATATTTTAGTAGATGCTTGTAAGAATGCAAGTACATAATGATATACATATATTAGGTCAATGACCTTTAAGAGAGAAGCCTGGTAAACCAGTTCTTCAGTAGTACCTAAGTCCTTATATAATGTAGTACTGTGACTGGCCAGCAGAGGGGAGCAACCTAAATAAGGTTTTGTAAGATAAGCTGTGTGTGTGTGCGTGTGTGTGTGTGCGTGTGTGTGTGTGTGCCAAAGGCCAAGATCAGTTTACTTTTACACTTTGTTTTGACCAAGGTGTGCATAGCATACACCATACAATCACCAAAAGAAACATTTCTTTAAATACACCCTGAAAACGGATTCACACTGACCTCCTAACAAATCAAAATAAGTACAATGTAGTGAAATTATACATTTATTACTATTTATAGCAGGGCTAATATTATAAATAGTTAGTGGTTAAGAAAGCCTCTTTAATTGAAATAAACTTCTCACTTACCATTGATCAAAATCGGCAGTGTATGGCAGCCTAACTGGCTGCAGATGGTGAAAAAAAAAAACACAAAACTGATTTGCCCAGATGCCAGATGCACCGTGTATGACTAATTCTACGTTTAGACCTGATGGCCCAAACAACAAGATGACCTACTGTACAATGCATGCTGCAGCTTACTGACTGTGTACTATGGGGAGCATACTCTGCTTCATTTGTGTGTTTCGCCATGTGTGCTGCTTATCCTAGGTTGCCTCTTATTACATTTACATTGCAGTTCATGTGTTCTGTATGCACACACACAAACGCAAGCACGCACGAGCGCACACACACACACGCATGCACACACACATTGTGAGAATGCAGAGGAAACCCATCAGTGCAAAAAACTATAGCTAACTTAGTGTGATAATCTATTTAGATTTATAAACTAGTGACTTAATGTACTTAGTGACTTAATGTAAGTAAATGTGCACTTAATTTAATTTCACTTACTGCACTGGCAGCCCAATTTGCTTGTTCTAAGCAAAATATATTTTATAAGGCATTTTATGCAGTCATGTTAATAAAGTCAAGTAAATACAGTACATCTTGCATACAGTGAGTAAGAAAGTAAAACTCAGTGTTATAGTTTATACTAGTTTAATCTCCATGGAAAACAACAGCGCCGTTCTTTGGGAAAGAAAATTAAATCTTGGCTGAAAGTTCAGCTTCTGAACAGTATTATTAAATGACTACTGCACATCCCATAAATAAACTGCTCCACATGTTTGTTAATGCTACTGTGTGCAGTATCATGCTAAAGGCATGGCACACGCACACACACACCTCCATGCACACACGCACGCACACACACACACACACACACACACACACCCCTCAAGATGGTATCCCACAAATCTCACTGAAATGTGGAAAAAACTAACTTATTGGGGGTTCTTTATCAAAATAAAGCCCTGTTCCTTACATCTTCTTCGTTTTGGAAAGGAGTACTGAAGCACCCTACCATTATATATTGTTCTGATAGCCTAAAAATATCCACCTTGATCTGAACTTAGATAGACTTTGCTGAAGGATCTTATTAGGCGCCCAGCCACAACTCTCAAGGCACACTATTTTCTATAATATCTAATAATCCTATTCATAAATCCAGAAAGAAATTACTGCAAAAGACCATATTCCAGATTACATTTTCTTATACTGTTAAATTGAAAACACTTGAGCTGGCACTAGCATTTGAGTATTTATACTGTATTTTGTGTTTTGTATTTATATTTTTGTCATGAGGTAAGACAAGTCTGCGATTGAAGCCTTGCTCAAACGGCGAGCCAGTTGAAATGACAGTGTCCTTTATCATGGGTGTTGTCTATTCTACACATATGTGGTCTTGTCTACTGATAAACGGACGTGTGTTCAGTCCACTGAGCGAGCGTGGACCAGCTGTGAAGCCAAAATGGTCAGAGGCATTCCCAGTTGGCCTCGGTCATCTGCCATTTATTTTTCCCCTATCCTCATTTCTTCTCCTCCCGTGTTTTGACACATTAATATTCACCATATGCCCTGTCAGACCTGGTGCAGGCGCGCTTCATTTTTATGCTTCTGCGGTGTGGGCAAACACAGCGTACAGCTGCCCCCTGTCCGACAGCTCTTTCCCCATGCACGCCTTGGCTCGCACATGCAACTAAACGGACCCCTGTCAGACGCCAGGAATCCACAGGCTTGCGCCAGCCACTTCAAGAGGTGGCCTATCTTACTGTGAGGCATGCTTCAAAACAGGAGCTCCCATATTTCATGTGATGGGATGTCTTTCTTTTACTTTTGCCAACTTGACGTAATGCCTTTGAGAGATGATGTGCAGTAAATTTACTCTCAACACTACTGGGTTCAAATATCACACAGACTCTTAATGTGTTGCAATGCTAGAGCGAACTAAATCTTATTTTCAACTGATAAACATTTTATTGTTCTATAAGATGTTTGGGTGCACATTGAAAACAGCATCAGAGAAGTCAGGAGAAAACCGCTATTTGACCTTTTCCTCTCAGATGTGAACTGATATTAAATAGAAATACTATTATTATTTTGTAATGAATTGCTATGGTATGACCACGCATCGCCAAACATTTGCCTTTAGTTTATGGGTATCTTATTGCATTTGGACCACCAGAATCCCAGACAGATTTGATCAGTCCAGTCTAATCTAAATAACTCCTACTAAAACGGTTTGGGCAAGATTTACAGAACATTGAGAAATGATTTAGATATGTAATATATTATAAAAATGATACATTTATATTATAACACCATCTTAAGAAACTTGACCAGGCAGACTAGAAGGAAACGCATTGCATCCCAGTAATTTTATTGTATCTGTTAGGAAACTGGTGATCATCCTACACAGAATCCCATGAATGGTCCTTATGGAAATGTAACTGTCCAAATTGAACTTCCCTATGAATCTAAGCAGCAGGATGTAAAGACTGATCCGGATGGCATTGTCATCACAAAAGGAGCAGCTCTTATGGCCATACATGCCATCAAAAATGCAGATGGCTTTTTAAAGTCACTTTGGTCAACTCGGATAACCGTATCACAAATACCGGGCACTGCGGAGCAATGAAATCCGGTCCGCACTCAAACAGGTCCACGGGGAGGGTGGTTCTACGGTATACGATTAAATAGCATTTCCAGGGGGTTAGTTATCAGAGGAAGCCAGCCGGCTGCTGTGAGAACACTATACTGCCCGCACGCTGAACAAGGCTTTCATTAAGATTAGTTCAGTAGTTTGCTGCTGTTAGAATGAGAGCACAGGCTTGAACTAGTGAAGTCTAACCCCTGTGTTATGGTGGCTAACTGAATCATTAACGTCCAGTTAGCTCTTCTACACAGGCAAATACAATTACAAAGACAACTAAACTCGCAGGCAAGATCTGTGCTATTTTACACCTGTAGAGGAGGAAAGAGTCATGATAGTCGTGTAGTCTTAGATTTCGAACCGATACTGTAGCATGCCTGCAAGTTATTTAGAGAGAATCAGTGCCTGGGTAAGGAGGATAGAGAAATGAGCTGTTCTCCTTCATATGTTGAAAAACACTTCTCTGGAACTATATTCACCAAAGCCAGATTACGTTTCTGCTGCTTCACAGCTTCAGCAACAATAAATAATAACCATTATGCCAGTTTTTATTTTTAAAATAGCTATTTATCCAACACGATCATTATTTAATAGCCGACTCTGAACTTTGCTTTAGCAATGTACTTTTATCATGAGCCATCTACCGCTCAAATAGGACCATTATCACAAGATACAGCTGCAACAGTTCAGCTTTTGCTAGATCCATTTATCAATCAGACACCATATGTGACACCCCAACCCCATGGGACCTTACCAAAGGTTTTTGCCTGTAATTGGGCAGGGTTTCCACAAAGAACCACAGCGAATGCGTCCATTTACTTTAGGCCCTCGTATAATAAGGGTTGTATGTGTGTGTGCCTGGCCTAAATGTATAGACCATAAAACTCTTTATAATGTGTAAGACAAGACGGCATGCAGAGCAAACCAGTACATGTGGACGACATCTCTGATAGTGCTCTCGTCATAAAGCTCACTCATTCAAACAGAGAGAGAGAAAGATAGAGAGAGGGAGAGAGAGAGAGAGTGTGTGACAAAGCGTGGTCATTACAACAACATTTCTCCAAGACATAAACTCGTGGTGGTTCAATCGCGTGCTCGTCATGCAGAAGCCAAGGTTCACCTCGGCCATGTTATGCGAAGGACTGTTTCCCATTTTTTTTCTCGTTCTTTTGTCACTCGCGTGCCGCACGCTGCTGTCTCGCCCTGTCTTGCCCTCTCGCTTACATTCTTTTCCCGCTCGTAAGACCTCTGGGTTGGCCTTGTTCCTCTGCGTCAACCGATTCCACATGTGGGATCTGTTGTGTTGATGGAAGTTCTACAACTGAAGAATGGCCGGGGAGGAACACACGAATAATAACAAAGACACCTCCCTCAATCGACACCAAAGTGCTAGCAGAGAGCTTATAGACTTTAGTCAATGTTTTGTTAAATCAGTCCATTCTGCAAATTATTGTATATAATACAGTCATTCTGTAGTCTACAATTAGGCCAAATTAAAATAATATTTTCTCTTGTCTAATAATTAGGAAAATGACACACATTGGCACCTGAGTGGACGTGGCACGTAAAATTGCAATGTTCTGAAACATTATGAGTGACACAGCAAAAATATAAGCTTTAAACATGCTTCCCAACCATCCCTGGGCCTGGATAACAATACAGCCTTTACTGCGCCATGGGAATAAAATAACAACTGCCTCAAGTTTTATACAGACGAGGTCCCCCTCTCTTAATTGGCCGAACAATATCAAAAACTTTATTGCTACGTTACATTCCTTGACCTAAAAACCTTGGGCAGCTTGGCACAGGTAAAGAGTGCCTTTGTGTAAGTATTATTTAGTGATGATTTAGTGATGTTTTGAAGGTCGATGCCTGGCTTTACAGCTTACATTTGCATGCCAACTGGACATACTGTACACTGTATGAATGGTTTGCAGGCAGGAACGTTTTTAATCTCAGACACCTGCAATGCAGAAAATAGCCCAAGCTGTCATTGGTCACCACCAACAAGTTCCCCCTCCTTTCCTCCATTTTTGAGGGCAGGAAAAAAATAATTAAGAAGCATGTCTGAGGGTTGTGTTCACGCTCTAGTCAAAGCCAAGCATGCCCAGTCACTTTTCCTAAGACTTGTTTTTCATAAAACACAAGCGGTCTGCTATTGGAAACATATAGGCCAATTCATTCTCCACAAGTACTGCATTCTTATTTTATTATGGTATCCAACCTCTCTAAATGCCATTATATGTGAAATGGACAAGGTCCATGTGCAACACAGAAGGGAACAATCCAAATTATATGGTGTTCCACAATAAAGAGCCATATTACAGTATTACAGGTGCCCGTCTGTGTCTGAATATACCAAACGCCAGCAGACGAATTCCGTGTTAAGCAGGACTGACGCCTGAGTCAGTTTCTGGTGTTTCTGGGTAATTCTATCTTTTCAACATTCAATCTTCATCACTTCACTTATTTCCGTCATTTGTCATGTTTCTACCATGGGTATACTCTAACCTAATAATCCAAATATTTACATGTGTTCTGGGTATCCTTTTATCTAATGGCTTGATCCACAAGGACGGAAAATCGGCAGTGCAGCATATCTGCGGCCTTCATCCATAAAACAGCTGTTGACAGCAAGACTCAAGCAGTTGTCTGCTGACTGATTATGACA
Organism: Chologaster cornuta; assembly: GCA_025434125.1. Taxonomy (NCBI): domain Eukaryota; kingdom Metazoa; phylum Chordata; class Actinopteri; order Percopsiformes; family Amblyopsidae; genus Chologaster; species Chologaster cornuta. The sequence continues at coordinate 12,261 of JAODVN010119109.1, forward strand.
GTGTAGCAGGCATTATTAATTAAAGCTATCTGGAAAACAAAGCGGTTTTACCAACAGGAGGGCATGCTTGCTTCAGTGACTTTGTCGTTGCATGCAAATATGCAGCATGTCTAATTGTCCAATCAGGCTGCAACATCAAAACAAATCTGCAGCTGAGCCGTGCCGAGAGAACCGCCTGCTTGCTTCCTTGTCGCAGCAGCAATCCAACATTCTGGCCTCGTAGTATTATTTGATTGAGGCTGTCTAATCTAATCCAACAGTTAAAAAATATTTGCTTCCTTACATTGGCAACATGTAGATATGTTTGGAGATTAGCCGATGTTATCTTTGGCTAGCACCTACTGACCGAGGGCTATCTGTGCTGCAATCAGGGAAACGGGTCTGTGTTCTATAAGACTGAGTTTCTGACAGACACAAGCTGCTGGTTTTCATCTCTCTCTCTCTATAGTTTAAACCAACAGATCCTGTGCTGAAGAGGGGCTGCATCTTTTATACTGTCTGAGCATTAACTCTGTTAGGCTGGCTTATAGGTCATTTTAAGTCATGATTTTAATAACAATCTTTAAATAAAATACATTCTTGCTGTACAGCCACATCACAGCAAAGTGGTTATCTACAGGCAAGGCAGTTAAAACAATCAGAGAGCGAGAGAGAGTTGTGAGCATTACCGTTCAGCCCCGCTCTTGTTGGATGCAGCTAAACACTTCAAAGCAACATGAGAGAAAGATCTAGACATGACGTGTGTCTCAGAAATCCCATGCACAGGACATCTAACTGCTGCGTGCATCTAGATGTTCCGCTGGTGGCATCACGCTTCACATGGGACTCGTAAAACATAAAACGCCCACCATGCCGTTTGTCAGATCGGCCTGGCACTACACACGTCAGCTTGACAATGCCTCCACTTTCTACAGCATCCCAGTTTCTCTAAAACCCCTTAAACATTACAATGACCAACCGCTATTTGACAGACATTCGGAAAGATCCATACTCTGTATAGTATGGGCCTAATAAATGGTTGCTGTTTAAGGCCGCTTACAGCCGTAAATGTCCCTGTAATATCCTGGCATGTGCTATAAAGGGCACAGAAAATCCTTTAGGGCAATTACAATTCGAAAGGCATTATCGTTAAACTGAAACGTTCCTTTTGTCTCTCAAAATGTGCACAATAGCTTAGTGAACCAGGTTGAACCTATATCTGCTTGAAAAGCTGTGATGAATGAAAAGGAATCCACGTTCAACCAATAATAATCACTATACCATGTCAAGTTTATATCATTTTCTTCCAGAACAAAGCCAGATACTTTCAAACGAGAATAGAATAAATGTAACCCCACAATATATCACAAAATATCAATGCCCTGCCAAATAAATAGAGCCAGCATTGTATTGACTAAACCGAATGCTGCTAGATTTCTGATGAGCTTGTGATTATGCAGTTTTTCCCCCCCAAAAAAAATCAATCTGAAGAACAGATGGTAAATATTATTATTTGTGGTGATTTGTTATGTCATTGAATCAGTGAAGTATAGGAAGAAGGACTACTGTGTGTGTGTGTGTGTGACAGTGTGTGCGCGCGTGTGTGCACGTGAGCATGTGCGTGTGCATCTAGATGTCTAAGAAGTAAGACTACTGGGTGAATCTGACTGTGTGCGTGTGCGTTCGTGTGTCCATGCGTGTGCGTGTTTGTGTGCGTGTGCATCTAGATGTCTAAGAAGTAGGACTATTGGGTGAATCTGACTGTGTGTGCGTGCGTTCGTGTGTCCATGCGTGTGCGTGCGATCATGACGTGGCTGTGTTGACACTGTAAACCAGAGAGATTTGGAACAGGCCGGGGGCTGCTTTAGAGAGCATTGCATTACAGTGACAAGCAGACGCTAGCTCACTGGCGAGAAAAGTCGCTCATTTCACAGCCTGACTCATTCCCAACACAGAAAAGACACATTTAGCTGTTGAGATTAAAGAGCCATAGCAAAATAAATAAATCAAGGCTTTTCAATGAGCATTCTTCTTTCAATGAGCATTCATCTTCATTTGTGATTTTTTTTTATTTTTTTTTTACTTAGTTTTTTTCATTTATGTATATACAACAATTGGCATGTGTGAACAATCTGAAAGTAATCACATTGTAAGTATTTATTCTATTCCCATGTTCACTATATTGTTTTCAGCAAGAATTATATATGTTTCAATAATGTCTGCTCTCAAATTTGATTAACTTGTAAAAAAACAAGACTGAAACCAAATTCATTAAATAATACCAAATTTAAAATGGCGTCTAGAGTCACAAAGTGTGGAAAGGTAAAACCTTGTAAACCTCTACATTGTGTTTCAGATACTTCCCATATCCTTTAGTTTGGATCGTATAAAAATAGACAGAAAACATACGGCTTCGTGGTGAAATAAGGGAAAGAGTTAAAGATGCGGCAGTTTATGATTACCTGTGCACATAATTACACATGCCTTACATTTGGAAAGCATTTGTAATATTTCTATGAATTTGTTTTTGAAGTTTACTCTATAGTCCCTGCTTTTCAAGGACACTTACCTAATGTTCTGAGAACTCCCATTATGAGAATATGTTATGAATAATGAGGTATTGTTGGCTGCTGTTTATTAGGTACTGAATATGATAGAATGTTGCCAGTCCTATTTTACAGTTATGTCATATTAGTTTATATTGCAGTGTATTTAATGGAACAGGCATTTATGTATTAGGGTATTTATACATAATTATACTTTATTAAACCAACCAACCAACTGTTTGCAAAAAAAGATAGCAGCACTTCCAAATACTTGAACTAATTTTAATATGCCAGTCTAGCAAGTTAATTTAATGCTGACTCAGATGCTATTAACTAACTATTACTACTATTAACTGAACACTACAGTTGAAACTAACAAGTCGTTTGTTTAGCAATAGTTATAGGTCATCAAGGAACTGGCGAAGGGCATTGTCAAAGCATTGTGAATTAATTACAATCAAAGCATTGCGTACTGTAATTCATTATAGTGCAAACTCTCATACCAACATAGGAATACAACCTGTTAGGTGAAATACATAATTATAAGGCTCAATGACAAAGTCCAAAATTACACCAAGAACCTCCTCACGTGGTGTTGACAGCATTAGAAAGTTATACATGTACATAATTTACATCAAAATATACAACAAATACAGGGTCATTTGTTTTAAACCCTGCTACAATGATTAAAAGGCCTTCTGATTAATAGACCTGGCAACAGAAATGTGCTATGATCTGCTCTTTTCTTCCATCTGTCTGACAAAGATCTATTACCATATCTGGTCTTGGCATTGGCCCTACAGTAAATATATCTGTGAAGAATTACAAACACAATCTGATGGCAGTTTAACTGGATAGTCGTAGAGGATAACAAGGAGGACAAACTAATTATGTCTGTGGGTTATGGAATATGCTGGCGGCTGGACTACTTAGGATGCAAATGGGATTCAAATCTCATCCTGTGGTTGTCTTGCTTACCTTCCAGACAGATCCCTCTCAACTACTGAGCGCTGGCCAGCTGAACTAGTGTAGAGAGCTCACTGAATTAGGATGCACTCCGCGGACATTTTCCTGCGGCAGCCACTGCAACAGAGAAATGAGAATTTGTCATTAAAGTTGAATCAAGGAGGAAAAAACTTATACATTTCACTTTCTGTTATATCTGTGCGTTATTGTATATGAACGTTTTGCTAACCGCAGGCCGATAGAAGAACAGCAGAGGCTGATGAATTGGGCTGGCATGTTTTCAGCCTCACTGGAGATGAAAAACAAATGAATTACAGTCTACCACTCAGAGCACTGCTGAGGCAAAATACATCTGAACGCCACACAGAGCCAGCAGGCGTCCTCGTGATTAGACCAACCTGACGTCACGGTCTATTCTCACATCACTGAGATGCGGTCGCTGTTAGTTGCGCTGGGTCCTTAAAGTCAGGGTAAGTGGTAACTAGAGTAACTCCACCCCCTGACACTATTGGCACACATTGTCAACGGGTGGTGCGGTCTGCACCGCTTGGTTTGTGTTCCTATTTACAGAGCCAAGGGCAGGCCGCTTGGAAACACCCAATTTTCTTTTCAGCGCACATAAAGAACAAGCAGCTGTGGGGCCATGAGGAGATATTCGCTGAATTTGACACGTACGGCAGCTGACCCCACCTCTATCCACCTGCCTTGCCTCCAGTTGGTGCCCAGAGATGAAGCATTTCACAAAGTGTGACTCTGTAATCGATTGCTTTTCCTGTAATAGCATGGGGGCTGTGGACCACTGTACTGCCCTGGTCACTGAGGGAGAGAACAACATTAGTCAAACGCTACAGAACTGCTGCTTTATCATACTCTTTAATGGATTTTATGTTATTCTTGCATGCCCAAGTGATCCGTATAACATTTTATTTTGCTTTAATTATTATTACTTTAAAGGTAATACTAAGAAAACATTTTTTTTATTTTCTTTGGTGCTCTGCAGAAACGACAGTTGACTGTAAACGGTTTTCTGGTTATGGAAAATGTTAAAATCAGCCGAAGAAACATCATAACACATGCTAGAATAGCATATGAGATGGCTCTGTGCTATACCTGCACAACCATGAAATGTCTTTTTGAGAAGCTAATCTGAATGAATATTTCATGGTCAAAGAAACTAAAATAATGTCCATTTAAATGTTGTTATAATAACAAAATTACTGTATGCTTTCCTTTTAGAGTGTCCTCACAGCCACATATTTGAAAGCCTATTTCCTCTTTGCCTACTGGTTTGGCAATGTTTTGGAGACAAACATTGGGTACTAAAATGGTCTATTTGGGGTTTGGACTTCTCTGTTTAGACAGAGCAAATACAGTAAGTTCATACAGTTCTGTATTATCACTAATTCCAATCAACATCCAATTCAAAAAATTTTTTTTACAGAAAACATTACCGTTCAGTGTTAAACTTTGGCATTACCATTTTAATTATTAAAGTTGAAAATAGTCCTTAGAAATAGTATTTTCCATTTTAACACAGAATGAAAAATAGCATGGAATTTCAAGATGGCAGTATGCTATTGCTTATACCAGTGACCTATGTGTCTGACATTTTCTTTACTCAAATTATTAAATTACTACCACAAAATTAAAGATAGGTTTTTCCACATATAATGTCCAAATGCTTAAGGGATAGGAAAACTAATCAAACAATACTTTTACACAGACCTCACTGTATACACTTGCTGCAATATGTTCAAACATTGTTCCAGACACATGTTTTATAGCTGGGGGTTATTTTCATTTCATGTTAATCTTGACCGGACTTAAAAAGCACAGCGGCACAATATGTGCAAACATCGTTATTGTTGTTGGGTTCCTGACAGCCTTCGTTGTCCTTTGACTGACCTTCATGGCAACGTGTAAATTACGGCGTGAAGACTGTCCAAAGGCCAATGAAATCACTGACTCTCTCAGTTATTCACCCCGCTCGTATCCTGACCTGGTGCTGGTCTCCATGACCTGGTCTAGGACAGACCTGAGTGAAAAGACACCAGTACCATGTTCAGCCCAGGACAAAACAAAACATTTATTTAACCAGAAGCAGTGATGCGTTGAACACTTGTATACATGTATAGTTCTATGGTTTTGATACAGTATGCACTGTTATAACGGTTAAGTCCATTGTTCCATTTTAATATGGTGGGGTTATATTCATATATCGGTTTACAGTTCCATGACTCATGTTAGTTAGTTTAAAATGTAGTGTGCAGTTACTGCTACTATCTGAGTTAGCAGTAAGTTAACTTGCTAGACTGGAATATTAACATCAAGTGCTTTTATATTTTTTGTTGGTTGGTTGGTTGGCTTGAAAAAAATCCACAAAATACAGTTTACTCTAGAACTCAAATATGTTCCATTAAGCCCATGGCACACAGTTTCATACCGCTTAGAGGGAACGCGTCCTTCAACCCGTACAAAAACGGAGCACACTAATTTCAGATTGAACGTGCCGCAGGTCAAACCATTACATCCACGAAAACACGGGCAACTGCAAATCCTTATGTAAATCTCCAGTCAGCCCGGCATCCTCAGGTAGACGAATGGGAGTAGAAGCTCAGCTTTAGAATGAGGACATTAGATATGTTATTTGTTTCATAGGGGTTGGCCTTATGAATCCGTCAGATGGAGGAAATCAGATGCAATGCTACATCAAATCCAAACTGTATCTGAGTGTGTGTGTGCGCGTGGGGGGGGGGGGGGGTCCTGTATGAACTGTATGTGTGCTGCAAGCATGGAAACCATGGAATAGGAGACTTAAAGGAAAAGGAAGCAAGGAGTAGGATAAATGATGGCGTTAATACATCTGACCAAGGGTCTCATTAGCGAGCCTAATTGCTGTTAGTTAAAAATACTTCAATGAGACCCAGCCCGGGTCTTTTAAAAAGTAAAACAAACATATCCTGCTCTCAGAAGCACCTGCTAGTTCTTAGATGTTTCTTAGACTAAAACCTAATACGGCATAATAAACACAGCCAGTCTCCATGTCACTTTTCCAATGGCTGACTTGAGCCGTTGATTGGGCCGCATAGGAACATGCTGTGGGCGCACAGAGCCGGCACTGTGGCCCGGCCTTGTGAACCGCTGCCATCATGATTGCATCCGTTCACAGTGTATCCACCCTTCCAAACACTCCATTAACGCTGAAATTAAACATGCGCGAAGAACACGCGTGAGTAACAAGAGCGATGATTGGTTGGTGTGCGTACGCCACTACCGTTTGCCTCTTTGTTCATGTTGTGAAGGCAGTTCTACTAGGACCGCATCTCCTGGAATCTATCGTCCAGGCACGGGCGGCTCTATTGTTATTGCAGGCTGCGTGTCAAACGCAGTTCAGCTTCACGGGAGGGAATACGGTTCTGGAAAAGACAGGAGCGTTACTGGTCAGTCATAATGAGCACCTGTGGTATAGGTCACGCGCATGCATCTGCATGAGAATTTCGAAAACAGGAACCCGTAAAATGACCCTATATAACAAGGGACTGTGACCACATCCCCTGGTTGTAAAAAGTGCACTCCTGAGTCATATCCCCCCGTGCCCCTACAAATTATCCGCTGCGTTTGTTACGGACAGACAGAGTGAAGCTCTCCGACCCCCGTTCCAGGGATCGCAACATGCAGGGCACACTTTTTAAAGAGACTCAGTATGACTCATTTGACATCAACCAGGAACTTGATGACCATTTCTGCAAGTGTTTGCCAGGAAACCATATTACTTTGAAGAGCCCCGATCACTGGCTACCGCTTCACACCATCTGTCCCTTAGTAATGTGACAGTAGAGAGAGAGTATAATGGTTACTACGGGTAACGGCCTGGTTTGTTGACTATTTAAATAGCCACTAAATACAAGACGTTCTTGGAAAGTGTGCCAACTCGCATGAACAGAGCAATAACCAAAGGGGAAATGCTATGCCAAAGAAAACAACACTTAATTATTCCATCCTGAAGAGGGTCTTCTTCGCTGACAGCCTATCATGGTGATGTAAATAGGAATAAGGTCGGCCCCTCTAGGGAAGACTATTACAGCTCTTTGAGTTTGACCATTAATAGACATTTTTCTTCTCACATAAACAGTGCTGCGTTCTCTGCTCACGTTGGAAGCACTAAGTGGGGAAGACAATATTACTATTTTGAACCAGCTTAAGTCAAAAACTTGATACGGTTGAAAATATATATGTTCTGTAACAATGAACATCATTGCTTGAGCTTCTTATGGACATGAACCTGCAATTGTGGCTTTAAAGTAGGCCTACACTGCGTGTATTTAAAGTTGTGAATGCTTGGTGCCAATGCTTTCTTTGGCGTAGATGGGTGCTTGTCAAATTTAGAAGTAAAACAAGATTTATGGCCATGAGGGCTTATGGGAAAACCAGTGCCAGTGTGCATCTACAGTATAGCCTACATGCATTGAAACAAATTCAGTTTGTTTTGGCTGCCACTGCATACGGGGGCACACTGCTATTGCTATCATACTGTATCATGTACTGTAAAACCTTAATCCCAGAATAGTTCCCGTGACTTCTGTTTAGAAATTAAAATAACATACAATATTTTTTTAGCTATATGAAATCATTTCCAGCTCTTTATTTTCTACAATTTATTTTGTGTTAATAATATGTTTTCCTCGAAAATCTTTAATTTAGACATAACAACCTCCAAATCATATCGGTATAAATATTCTGACTGAATACATTTAGTAAATTACATTTATTTTGTTTAAAAACTATTTTGAAGTTTGGCTAATAAAGAATAATTAATTCACAAATACTACTATTACTAACTATTATTAGCATGATTCTGAATGTATCTATTGATTATTATTATTATTTTTAACTCTTGTTGACACCTGAATATTATGCTACCTGTCTCTTTCCTTCGTTATGTTCAAAGACCTTAAGGCTTAAGCAATGTATTATCTTAAGGCCTCCAAACGCCCTTAAGGTGGTGAAACCTCCTCTCCCTCCCGCACTCCCTGTTCACTGGAGAGATAGCAGCTGGTTCTACTCTGGTCCTTCAGCAGGCTGCTTAACTAAAAACACAGATCTTCACTCTTCTATCTGCCCACCCCACCTCCACCACTGTCTGTCTGCCTCGCTCACATCTCTAACGGGGCAATTATTATTTTGAAGCTGTGGTCTGAGAGGCTGTCCGCGTTTGGCACTGCCTCGCTAGCCGGCCCGGGAACGGCGCTAACTCGGTTTGACTTTTTGTTTTATAACCTCTCCTGGAAGACATCAGGGCCCCTTTTGTTCAGCTCCCCCCCCTCCTGCATCCCATCCCTGAGGTGGGCAGCGCCAGCGGGCTGTGACAAGCTAACGCGCGTGTGTGTGTGTGTGTGTGTGGAGGAGGAGGGACGGGGGGGGGAGGGGCATATTGAAACGGAGGAAATGAGCGCGAGCATGACGCACAATAAGGGCCCTTAGGTGATGAGGAGGATGAAGATGTTGGGGGCGGGGTTGGACAGAGGCGGAGATGGGGGACGAGGGTGAGATCACACGGAGAGGTCTGAGGCTGAGCGGTGAGAGAGGGAGAGAGAGAGAGAGAGAGAGAGGTCAGGCCTCTTTCTCTCTCTCTCCCTCTCGTCATTAGTGTAAGTGCTGGTTGAAAGCTTGTGTTGGTGAAGCTCCAGCATTGGAAAGAGGAGAGCTCTGATCAGAGAACAGCGAGAGAGAGGGACTGGAAGAGGAAGATTACCGCTTGGAAATAGTGATGCGACGCACTGGCTACCCCGTGAGCGCACGAATGCGCTTCGGAGGGAGAGGACGTTCCCTGTGAAGACGGTGTCTCTGTTCGTTCTTCCCAACATGTGTTTTCCCCATGCATCCGTCACAACTTCAAACTGTCAAAAACTGAATGAATCCACATTGAAAAACACATCTGCTATTTGAACTGTTATGGTTTACCACACTGCTATTTACTGAGGTTAATTTTCTTAAAAGTGATTTCCTTAAATCACTTTTCCTCTCTCTCTCTCTCTCTCTAACAGTTATAATTGTGCGTGTATTACAAAACTCTGATTATGCCATTAAAGTGTTATGCATAGTTAATGATAGTCATTCTTTGACAACTGTCAGTGGTCTTTCACAACATACAATCAAAGCAGCTACAATCTCAGAGGTATGCAATATGTTCAGTATTATTAAACTCCTAATAAAGACTGACAGGTTGGCTTACACATTTTGTTTAAGGCCCACATTAACAGCCGGAGGGAAGTAGCGCCATTCCGCGCAAGATGGACATGCCGGGAGATCTCAATCAGCTGCCAGCCAGTTAGAAAAACATCCCCCCTGTTCACGAGAGGCTAGTCCTTCCTGTGTCAGACCCAAAACTCGCAATGCCACACTTCCCATTGGCCACTCTTAAACATTGGAAATACACTCAGTTTCTGTACAAACTGATGACAGGCCAAAGAGACGTAGTCAAAGGCGCCGCTTGTTCCAATGCTAACCATATAGGCTAATCACTAAGCACTGAGGGCCAATCAGTCTGTCTGCAGCAGTGCATTAAAGCTCCTTCCCCACTACGGATTCTTCTCTCCCGAGATCTGCGGCATGGTTAATACACACTACAGTATACTGCACATAGGAGCCAGCTCTTATACGTGGGTATTACCTCTTTCGAGATGGGTTCACTTAGCACACACAGTGCTCGTTTTCTTGAGCCCAACCAACCCCTGTGGATAATCACTCATTAAGACTAGGTTTGTCTGCAGCCAGAACCTCAATGAGTCCCCAGACCGTTGTGGTACAGTTCCACTCCTCGCCATCAACACCTGCTAACGCACAGGCTGTAAGGCTCCTGGCTACGAAGGAAAATCTCCCCGCGGCACTTCTGTTCCTCTGACTTACAAGGCCGGGGCCCTTACCATCTGCCTCGGACTCCTTCAGATGTACAGTATAGGAACACAGCCCCTTCTCTCCGCTTTCTCGTATTAAGCTTTTCGCTTCACCTTAGGCTGCATTTCCTCAGAAACACCTTTGGGTTCCCGAAGCGCTGTCGGCCGTCCCGCTTTAGTGCAAAACTAGTTGTAATTGGTTGGCAAAGGTGAAGCGTTTTACGGTGTGTTTGCGTTAGGGCTCATGTCCGGAGGGCTCCTTTAATGGGTGTCATGACCGGGCGGTTTGACACTCGGTGGCGTAGAACAGACCTCTTTACAACCCTGTCCGGGTTTTCCACCAAAACTGGTTGCTTTACCTGTGGCCACGTCGAGGACCCCAGTAGCCCTGTCCCTTTGCTGCATATGCTGTGTCCAATCTGGGCACCATTATTACACATTACATCAGCTTGTAAAGAGATGTGACCCTGTAGAAAATTGCTGTACTTTATTAAAGTTCCCTCTGTCCTTGGCTGACAAAGGGGACTCTCCCGTCATATTTGGACTTTTTAAATTATTACGTTAATTTGTATAGAATGCTGCAGATTAAGAAATAATGCAGCCATTGTACCTTACTTAATTGTGACAGATGGACAAGAAACGCAGGGGAAGTTGTATATTATAAGTAATAACAGTGAATTTAAGATGTGCATACTCAGTATGCTAAGAGATGAATGGCAGCCTGTCCAAACATTGGTTGGGGTGTGTAAGTTCATGAGGTGGGGGCTGGGAACATGCTAAGAGATGTATGTTCAACGACCATGGTCAGGTCAAACTACAGTATATAACTGTGTGTGTAGTGCGTGTTACATATCAGCACGTCAGTAACACTGTGCACACGTGTCTCTTCCAAGGTCTTTGTGTGCAAGCAGATTCCACAGCCTGGAAAAAATATGGGCTCCATCAAACCACAGTTAATATGCATGTTAGTTGCAGAGCACACATAAACCGTTAACGTGTCTTAATGTTTTTACAAATCCAAGGTTAAAAAGATTCATTCCCAGATGGTAAAATGCATTCTGGAACAGCACGTAACCCAGCATATTATTATTATTATTCAATGCATTGTGATTATAAAATAAAACTGTGTTAAAGCATTTAAGCCACAGCTTGACGTCATTAGACCATTATGTTCCCTGTGTGACTATGTTAACGCACAAAAATAATTAATAGAATTGAAGGGGGTCGGTCATATCTCTGTGGTTTCGATGTTCCGACCGTACTCCTACACATGGTTCCCTGGTATTCGCCAGATGTTCCACATCTGATCCCACATCAGAAGGTTGTGTGTTCAAATCACGTCAGGGTCAAAGAGTAAACTGTCACTTTTTTTGGTTCTAAAATAAATTGTAGAATATGCTCCTGCAAATAGGCAGTCG
>JAODVN010119110.1:0-15946 GCA_025434125.1 Chologaster cornuta
ATAAAATGAGTAAAAAACTAATATAATATTTAAAACAAACAAACACACATCCCAACCCTCCAATCAGAAGAAAACCGATTCTCACCATGTCCTCCTCGTTTACATACAGAGAGCTGCAGGCATCGTCATCCTCGTCTTCGTCTGTCTTCTGGAAGAGCCTGTGGTCATCTTCTATGAAACAATCTGTGTCTGTCATCAAGAGGGCGCTGTCACTTGGCACCTCGTGTCTGTCGACGCGGTCCCTTTGTTCTCTAGCATTGGCACCTGTTCCTGACTCGTGTTGGCTATGACTGGCAGCTGTACTACAGGCTTGCTGATGTGAAGACAGCAGGTCAGGCTTGGCGATGTTATCCCCTTGGGTGTTTGTGCGTCTAAGGGAGTGTTTCCGCTGGAAAGAAGGCTTAGGCCAGGCCGTGCCTGGCTTGTATGAATGTTTTGTAAGTGAATCATATGTGGGAGAAGGGAGGCAGACATCAGTATTCACATGTATTTCACTGTTAGTTAGGCCATGATCTGTAGTCTGTCTTAACTGATGCCTGTTGTCTGTTACACCTCTGTAATGTGGCTCCTGTAACGCTCCCTGTGTTTCCTCTCTCTCCCACGACTCAGTGCTCCTCCCCTCTCGCTGGTGACGGATCTTGTCGTCAATCCTCAACGTGCTGCTTTGGGGATAAGCTGCGCTGTAGTCTGACGGCAGCTCTCGGCTGCGCTTTGTGTCTGTTTGGTCTGCCGAGATAACACCTCTCGCAGGAAGACAGTCATACCTGTCCTCGGAAGTGCGGGATTTCCCCGTTTTCTCTGCTTCCGCTACGATCGCGTTGGCTCGATGCGGGTCCCATGACTTGGAGCGGTGCCCAATCCGTTCTCTCCTCCCTGCCCCAGAGGTCTTGTCCTGCTTCGCATCTCGCCTCCTATGCTCCCTGCTGATGGTGTCAGGCAGAGTAGTATGTGCTGTGTCCGTGACTGGCTGAGCGTGAAACGGGTTGTCAATGCGTTTCTTATAGAGGCAACTCCCCTCTACGACTCCAGCTCCCTCTCTATCCACTGGGTTATCCACCTGGCCTTCTGGTCTGAGCTGAGAGGGGGCCGAGTCTTCCTCCTCTGGGTGTTCCTCCCCACAAATGGGGACTTTACTCTTAACCCTTTCCCTATCTTTGTCCCGTTGCTTCTCCTTGGACGGGTGGGCTCTCCTCTTGCTGCGAGAAGTCTTAGGGGCAGATCTCCTTGCTGCCCCCGTTTTGGGGACGTGGCGGTGTCTCGGTTTGGACAAAGTCAGTATCTCGGTTGACATGCCCTTATCTACTCCCCTGTCCAGGCCCCTGTCCAACACCCTGCTGACCTTGTCCCCCCTCTCCTCCAGCTTCTTCATGAGGACTGTGTGGCGGGTCAGGTTGTCAACGGTAAGCTCCGGGTTTATGCGTTTGATGATGGCATGCTCCAGGTCACGAGGTAAATTATTCAGATCGTCTTCGTCCCTTACCGGCCACTCCTCTGGTGGGAACTGTCCTGAAAATGAGGCATACTCTTTTTTGGGTTTCTCTTTTTTCCCTCCATTCCTCCGGAAGAGACTGAGGCCAAATTTCCGTCCCGACTTCATGTCTTTGTCTTTGTCTTTGCGGCTCACGGTGTTGCTTGTGGCTGAGGCTTTGCTGACGTCACTGGCCTGGCAATCGACTGCCGTGGAGGTAGACTGATGGGCCACCGCGGGTTTGTGGTCGGAAGGACGAGGCCACTTCAAGCTCTTGCCTGTGCCCTCGCTGATGGATACTGTAACAGAGTGCTGGTCTGGGACCGTGGCGAGAGGGATAGCGGCTGCTATGGTGTCGCTGTTAACGTTAGCAGATGCTTGGGTCGGTGCGAAGCAGCTGCACGATCTGCAGTGGGCCACCAACGGAGTCTGGGCGTTCTCCATGCAGGCCTCATTGCTTAACAGGTAGGTGATCTGAGGAGGTGAGGGAGGCTCGTCCCCTGATCCAGAGGTCCACCAGATCTTCTCCCGGACCACGCTGTTGGTGATGAAGTAGGTATGTGGCGTGACAATGAAGTAACCCTCCCCCGTGTGGTAAACCTTACGCTCCTTTATTAAAGCACCCAGAGCGTTGTACAAGATGTCCTGAGTAGGCATAGTCATGCCTGGGATGGAGACAGAGAAGCGTGTTGAAGGTTAGATATAGGAATATCACAACCAACAAATAAAGGGTTCACATTTACAGGACACCAGTTTGTTTGCACATATACAGTGTAGAATGGAAAGGGTTCCTCTCCGCACCTGGATGAGCTTTGCTCATGTGGTTGATGAGTGTCTCCTGGTTCACAGTAATGTGAGAGGAGTTCATATCTGAGATGATACAGCACAAAACCTCAGCCAAAGGGATAAACTGGGACTGGGGGACTGGTGACATCTGAACTGGGGACAAGTCACCTAAAACACACACACACACACACACACACACACACATACATGTTAATGGGTGCAACATGTGGCCTTCTGTAATAAACATAATCTCACCTGGGTAAAGAGATAATTCCTTTCCAGTGTAAATAATCAAATGAACCGAAGTTAACATTCCTTTTCTAGCCACCTTGTAAATCATGACAGGGGTGGTCTATTTATGTGGGTTATGTGAGCCATGCCTGACTACCATTGAAATTCCGTGTATACTAGGACAGACCACAGAATTGCTCTCACAAAAATGACCACACGTCTGTCTACTGGGCAGATCAGATATCCTGACCCCCTATATCCCAGAGCCGTGTGAGTCTGGAGGTGCCCTTACACAGACACACTGAGCTAAAAAAGCTAATAAGATAAATGCGTAGAGAGAGCGAATAGGAGAAAATCTTGGAGAACATTGTCCTTCTAAAAACATTACAGAGCATGCACCATATACCGTACCATACCGCTAACATTACAATCACCCCACCAATCTGTCAGCCAAGGGTTGACAAGATTCACAAATTATGGGAGCTTGTCACAAAGAAACCATAGGGCTTTTGAAATCATAAAAGAAGCTTCAATGGGGAAACCCGTCTTCTCTCAGGGGCAAATCTTTGTTTTAAATACACAAATCATTTACAAGCCATTTCATCTCCTTACCAAAGACAGACATCTTCAACAGTCACATACATCATTCAATGAAATTGTGAAAACTGCAGTTATTTGTCTCCGCTTGGCAATGGTTTAGGAGCTATGTTTGATATTATATATTAGATATTAGAGTTATCTTCTGAAGAAGGGAGAGAAATAACATAAATACTGTCTAATGCCTCAAAAAATTTGCGTATTCTACCTGCATGACTGCATGTTCAACCTCTGTAACTTATTTCTCTGTGGCAAATTATTTGCAAACCATTTGGGAAAAAAGAAAAGAAAAAGGCTGTTTGAACATAAACAAAACAGACAGCTGCGTTGTTGAGTGTTATATCAAATGTTCATGCACAGGGATATCCCCTTTCGATAAATCGCCAGCCATTTGGTGATTCTAATGACTGTCTAGCATGTGGGTTGGGTTGAGAACTCCGGATACTCTCTGATGGTTAAACTGTAAAAAAATAACAGCTGCAGACACAAGGGCATGAACAGGACCTTACTCAGAGGACTGGAAAATTGCTTTCAGTTAATCAGCTACACTTTGCAGGACACGTGGTTGAATCAGATAAAGAAAAGAATGAATACCCGTTAATTATGTGTCTCTAAATAGACGTGTTCAGTTCTTAAAAATGTGTTTTCAATGTTTTGTTTATTTGCACCTAAATGTAAAATCCATTCAACAGAAAGTCTAAGAAAATACCAGAGATAATGACTTATAGACAACATACCAAAAAACAAAAGCAGCATTCAAATATATGATTCTGGCAGAAAGTATCCATCCTATACAGTTAATGCAGGGAGGCTTTTCTTTAAGAGCTGATTATAACATTATGCAGACAACCCAGGAAATGTTCAGTCATGTTGCCAACAAAGCTTAACGTGTAAATCTGTGAATCCAGGTTTATGCTGCAACATGTGGCGTGTGTGACTGAGTGATTCTCCCATCAACCCCAGGGCATGCACACGCACTGGCAAGCTTACACTCCCTATAAAGTAAACATTTACAACCCTCACACTTGAACCACTTAAGTCTGAAGCAGGGAAAATAAACCACTAATCAAAAAACTGCCATGTTATAGCACATGCATACACAAACAATACACAAAGCCCAAATACCTGTCAGTCAATTAATATTTAACCTAGAAGATTACATTTGTGTCTGTAATAACACAATTATAACATAACACAATTATGACTTTTGTCTAAGGCATATCAAATGTTTCAGTTATTCTTTCACTATAGTTACTTAGTAGCTCTTCAATAGGCTCAGGCTAGAGACAGAGACATCTGACAGAGATTGTAAAAAAAATCTGCTCATCTCTAACTCTCACACAAAACCTTTATCGGACTATAAATCTTGTGTTGTATGCCTCAATAACAGCCTGAGTGGAATGTGCATTTGAATCATTGCATTTGTTCGCCATTGTTGTTGCGTTCCTATAGTAACGTCTGCCCTGCAGTCTCAGTTTAGCTGCTACCCCTTACTTCTGTTGACACCTAATGTCATGACTGTCTCCTGGGCTGTCCCTGTGTCTCTCTGCCTGCACTTCCCCTCCCAACCTGTGGATGTCCTCGCTGTCTCCCCTGCTCCATGTGTGTTTGCCACACCTTGTAATCCCCAATGTGTAATCACCCCTTCATGTGTTAAATACCCTGTTTTCTGTCTGCCCTGGGCTGGATCATTGTCTATATTCCTTTGTCTAGTTGTATCTGTGTTTTGAGTGCTGTACTGCAAACCTGGTGAGCCGTAAACCATCATACCAACAATATCCTGCACTTGGGTCCTCATTACCACCTCCAGACCTGACACCCAACACAAGGCAATGAGTCAGCCTGCCTGCTAGGGAGGTCAGTGGAGGGGACAAACTATAAATTTATACCTCAAATGTAATGTCGGTTATTGACGAGCTGAGGAGGGCAGTTAGGAAGTGTCACGCTAGGCCTCTCTACAGAAAGACAGCTTTGCTAAGGAGTCAGACAATGAGCTCCTCCCAACGTTGCGGCCGTGTGATTATTGGGTTGGAGGGGGAGGTTCGTATGAGCAGGATATCCTCTCTGAGACTTCCATTCTTATGAGAGAAGAAAATAAATAGATGTAGGTTAAAGCAATTGCGGGTCCAATGTGCCGTTTTATGCAGAGCTGTCTGTCCCACTCGCCTTGCAAAGGAAGGAGGAAATACCCAGACTAACAACACAGGTAGGCACAAGAGAGAAATATATCCAAACTAAATCAGTGTCTCTGTCAACAAACCCAGGTGGAAATTGAAGCTGGTATAGTGGGAGGACAGGCCGGAAAAGGAGATTATTAAATCTAACATTAGGAGGCGTGATCACCAATGAAGTTCACCGTAGAAACCGTCTCCTACTCTCCAGGGGGAACAGCACTCTGTGTTCCTGTAACCTAAGATTGAAGCCACGGACATTACACCCTTTGTCATACAACACAGAGTGAATACACCACTGGGTGCCATGGCAACAGAACCCTGGGCCACAAGGAGATGGGAGAGAAAAAGACGGGCGGAGTTAACACAGCCAACGAGGCCGCTGTTCGGGCAAGTTATAGATGGCACTCGTAACTGTTGTTTCGGGGAGTCACAGCCACTCCATAACCAGTAATAACTCTTATTTCTGACATTAAATTACATTTCCCTACACGGTATACATAAAACCTATTGCTGCTCCTCAATCAAAACAATGTTCCCACCGTGTCCAAAGACAGCAGCACTGTCTATTCCTACATCAAAACGTCACGCTAACCTAGTGTGTAGTGGATGTACCGGTTTCTAACTCGTCGATCAGCTTTGATTACAAATTGGTCTTGATTGTGCTCGCCATGGTAGCAGAATGGAATGTGCTTACTGTGGTCACAGCCAAACAAGTAGAAGGGTTACGATGTGGGGCATTAGACCAGGTTCACAAGGAAGAAAGTGAAGCGAAGCCAATGGCTGCCTACGGTTAAAAATGGGGAAGTGCCGTTACCACTCTAAATGGGTTGCAAAGGTCACTCCGTCAGTGTTAATCATTAATCCACACGGACCTTCGTGGGAACAGGAACCGTGCAGAAGAAGGAACATTGCAAGCTCAGTGTATAGAATTAAGTCTTCCACCACCGTCCTATTACGGGAAGATGGACTTGAAAAGTCAAGCCTGGTCCTACAGTTTATCTTGGAAAATACACACGCACACGCACACACCTTATCTACCCCATTCATCCTAATTTGAATATATATATGGGCTGGATAAGAATCTTCGTTATTCCAGACACTGCAAGGCATTCAGCATGAATTTGGCTTAACTGCAAAGACCCAGCCTCACTCAGTGCCAACTGAGTGAAATCCCAACAAGAACAGGCATCATTGAATCCGCATGCTACTGTAAAAGGGAAATGTTCTAGCCTATCTTGCATCTGGTGGTGAAACAATGTTACACATTCACACACTCGGGCACAGGCTCCAGTCCAGTGGAAGCCCTAAGCGAAATCTCTGCTTGACACAATGTCACACATTGAGCCGTAACTGGCCGCCACGTCAGGTGTCATTATCGGTGCCGCGCCCTTCAATCCTGCTACCATTGTCTTTGTTTTGGTCTTCCCCTTTCTGCACCCGAAGGCTCCTGCTCTAACATACCCTCCCCCTTTTGTGTGTGTGTGTGTGTGTGTGTGTTTGAGGGTGAGTTGAACATCAAGCTTCCCATGGCCTTCACAAATAGTGGCTTTGGCCTGCATGGAACACTCATACACCCTGCAGTAAAATAGGCCAATAAACCAAGTGAAAAGATCCCTTCACAGAGCCTATTAGACCCAACAAGCAAGCACACTTAACAGTGTTGCCTACTTTCTCCCATCTGTATTAAAAACACTGTTTCAAATGCAATAGCATTATTAAGTGTTTCATAATAATCAGCTGCTTGGTGTTTGCTTCATCATTGGATTTCATATATGGCCCACATCTAGAACTCACTTACGGTAATACATTTCTGTGCAATTAGTATAAAATGAATCAGCAGATTTAGCGGAATAATGTAGGAGTGGTTACATACCAATTTTATAGGTGTCAGCACTATAGAACATCTTTAGTTAAACATTTAATGAGATGTGTGAGGAAAAGAGCAATATTTAGACTGTGCCTTCATTGTCATCACAGCTTGAAGGAGTAGCTTGTTGGCATGGCAGCCTGATTGTGATTAATTGGCAATTACCCATGGAGGGTTTTTTGCATAAATCCTTTGATAGAAGTGGAATAGTTAGACATTTAGTATTGCTATGTGTATATTAAGATACATTTATATTTTAATAAAATAAGCATGTGCTGCACAAAAATGAATGTGTGCAAAATGTTCCTGTTCTGGGCTACACATAACTGAGACAGCGAATTAACAGCGAAATACAAAGTGAAATTAAAAGGTTAATTATTCATTGTTCATTATTATCGTTTTGTAATTAAGGTATCAAGGAATAGGTTTGAAATGTTTTGTATTTTTTATCCATGTCTAATGTTTAATGTTTCCAATGCAATGAGCAATATGTTATGTTGTTACTTAATTTCCATTTGGGGAGGAACAGTAACTGCCTCATCTGCTACAGACAGCACCCGATGAAAGCTTAAAGTTGGTTAAGAACTCTTTTTATTGTTATATGCATTTGAATGCTAGGGACAGAATACATGTACACATACTTTCAGTAGGCCTAAGCACGATTTATCTCAAGATAAACTTTATATGGGTCATTGACAATGAAATGGCATGACTGTAAACAGACACAAAAAGAACCGCTTTCACGGCCATGGGAAAAAGACACACGGCTGACCAGGTGTTTGACTGAAGACTGATGACAGTGAAGGGAGACAGACCTGTATTTTCTTCTATGGACCAAAGTGCAGCAGGTAATCCAATATCATCACAGTATGGGGTGCCAGTATTATTCTGTGTGGCTGCAGGAAATGAAAGGCACGACCTGGGAGCATGCTTAAACACAGTAGATGTTATTCGGCCAAGTGAGCAACTGTCCTCCTTTGTATTTTGCAGACCAACATCAATGCTGAAATGATCAGAACCTCACATGCAGAAGACAACAGAAAGCAGTCTCTTACAGTGTTGTTTTGTCCTTAGGGGGGCTGTAGGGTTGCACTGGGTGGTGAAATTGTTTTGTGGCCCACGTTCCCGGCCTAAAGACTACCAGGTCTAGAAACAGGCAGGGGATTAAGTTTCACAAGCTTCCTTTTATCGCCCATATTTAGAAGTTCCAGGTGTTTTAAGCAGCCTACACCAAAGTGTCTTATTTTCCCCCCACTAACACCCAATCACAAAAAAATATGTTTGAACGCACATACACACAGCTGAAGAGGGGCCGTCCTTTGCAGCAATCCCACGCCCCTTAATCAAGCGTGATGGCCAGTGTTGGGCACAGACGAAAGCCATTTCCTGCTGCTTAGCCCAGATGGAGCTGCACACAATTTCCTTGGTTTGTTGTCCCAATGGTTCGGACGGAGTCCTGCAGCCTCCAGACGCCTTACATCTGGTCAGCGTAGCTCTCTTTCACGGTACTTTTCAGTCTCTTAATGCAATAAAGTGGTGGCGCGCTATCACAGAGCCGCTCTCTATTATCAGTAGAGAGTCAAGTAATGGAAACATCCTTCCAGGAAACTAAACATTTATAGTAATGCCAGATTTAATAACCTAATATTAGGCATTCGAGCGTTTGCTACGTTTAGTTAACTTTTTTGAACTGAAACATGCATTTCCCAGAAAATGGTCAGAAAATGGTTCGATCACCCAGCCTCATATACGTTTGTTGTCTTTCAGTTCATTTAGCGTAGCCTATATTTTAGTCCTCCATTGCATAGTGAGCGCATGGGTTATATTTTGCCTCTGCATCGACCCCAATGGCTGACTGGAGAGTGAATAAAGCCAAATCCCGCGAGGGCAGTCCAGGCTGCTGCTGACAGGGTGTATAAGCTGAGGGATATAGAGGAACCCACTCATCTGTTATTGTTGGCACCGGTCCACCGCTATGGGCTAGCTCGATATATGGGTCAATAAAGACGCTGGCTTGTCTGATTTGCATTCAGTCGGCTTCCTGCTCAACGGGAAAGGATGTGGCTAACAAATTATGGGCCGTGAGACACTTGCACGCATGAGACTTATTCAATGTAACACACGTGTACCAACACAGCTGCACACACACACGCATGCACACACACACACCTATCTGTGTATTCTGACACACTGAAGCCTACTGGACATAATGGCACATAAACGGCCAGCCAAGCAATCACATTTTAACGTTTGTTTCAGCTTGTGTAGCAAGACTTAAACCAAGATAAACATCATGTCACATAACTATTAATTTGTGGTTGAAAACAAAAACAATAATGTCCGAATATAATATAATAATTCCGCTGTAAATTAGAGGCTGCTCTTAAATCCACAGTGTCAAATTGTAACTGTTTACATTCAAATGGAACTAGGTTTCAGGCGGCTGTTTATTTAGGATGAATTAAATTACGGCTCCTCTGGTCCAGTAAAGCTGTGATAAAGTTTAACCTATACTTGGCAGGGTATACTGGGAGCTTGGTGGTTTCCTACAAAAACATTCCGCTGGTATTATTGTGAGAAATTAAATCTTAACAGCTGCTGTCATTCGATATTTGAAAGTCGGACCAAGTGTAAAATAGAAAGTGTTATTAGTGTGGAACCATTTATTATTTTGTAGCTACTTGCCAAGCAATCATGGTTGTGCTACTATAGCAGTATAACTATATCATGAACTTGCTGACAATAGCTTGTAAATAATACAGTGGCACAGTGTACCAAAATAATCACTTTACCATTAGTATAAGAAAAGCCTCTGACTGCTTACTAGAAATCTAACTTTTTTCATGTAGTGAGTGAGACAGTCAGTGAGTAAGTGAGACAGTAAGTGAGACAGTGAGTGAGTCTTTGGTTGAATCTAAATAGATAGAACGCTGAAGAAATAAAAGAAAGATCCCTGACAGACACGACCCAAGTTAAGAAACACCTGGAGAGTGTGTTTTTCCCTGCTTACTGTAATCAAAATCCCTCTGAAGCTTAGTGTGGGGGGGGCTAGTTAGCAAAGAGTTTGCAACCTTTGCAACCTTTGACCCATTCTGCTTAGTCAGGACAGGGTGGGCCGTTTAACCTTAGTATGTCTCTGCAAGGGGTGTCATGAGTAATAAGCAAACATCTGGAGGAGTTATGGCCATTTGCAGAAAGTGTTGGGACTTTGACAAAATACCCTCATGAAAGGAGACACCCCCTGTGTAAAAATAAAACACCTTTACGTTAAAAAAGAAAGTACAGGGACGAAATGCAGTCCTCTGAGCCTGAGCGCAGGAAATGATCTCAGGAGTAAATGAAGCATTTCAGGAATGCTTCACCACCTTATGGTACAGCAAGCTAAAGGAGACATTATTTATATAGGACGTAGCCTGAAAAATACCACATAGCTATGCATATCGTCAGCAGTGTTTAGGACCAGCCAGAGAAGCATGAAGCCCGATCAAAGGGTTATTTTTTGACTCCAGACCATTTTCCAGCCCACATAAACAAGAAAAGTCAGGTGGATGAGGATGACATTAGGAGGATACAGAACACCGTGTTATATTGATGGCAATGAGTCAATATAAATGTTTTAGCTGATGGTGGTGACCCTGATCTGCCTTCACTAGACAGAATACTAACACTCTAAATATTGTATAGCCCCGCTAACAACAGTCATTACAAGGCATGTCTCTGGTTTCAACAGGTGAGCAGCAAAACAATGTGTATGGCCCTTCCATTAGGAGATGGATGGCCATACAGAAAGACCGAAAGAGGGGTGGTGTTGCCTATCGCTGCAATAATGATGTCAACTGACCGCAAGACTCTTTGATGAGCTGAATCCATTGTATGACAGTAATTACAGGCTGTTAATAACAGCTTGACAAAAGTGTCTTAGTATGAAATGGGGCAAGGGGGTTGTATTAAGAGAAAGAAACCATGAGAAACAGCCCGGAGACATCCGTGACTCGAAACAGAGCTCAAGAGGCAGTGGCGCCCTTTGCTGCTATGACAACAACGAAGTCTGTTCATGCTAACTCACCGCTCTCCGCTTACCTCCCCCTAACCTCACGACAAACCCCTTCCGCTCTCATCCCCCACCTCTCACAAACCTCCCGCACACATGCTCCTAACCATATGGGGCCGACAAGCCTAGCCCTTTCCGTCTTCATTCTTCATTAGCACTGATAACCAGGCTGCAAATAGCAGGGAACTTCATGATGAATCACCGCGACCTAGTTCATTTGTCTGTGCCCTGTGCTTTTAGCTATACCATCTATCTCCCTGTGTGTCTCTTTCTCCAACATGCTAACCCAAAACATACCACATTGCCTCCTTAATTTCCCTACGCTGAATAACATATCCAGTCCACATCAGTACACTCGCTACCCCAAGCATTCTGACCAGAGGAAGGAAACTGACCTTTTAAATGTTGCAGTTGCCCATAACTCATAACATCTCCAAGTCATCCTATTTATATCTGTACAATGTGAAGGCCTTCTTGTTATCGCCCGAGATTTCAGGGTGCCTGTCCTCTATAGTCCTTCAATGGCCATGAACTAGAGAGACATTAATCCTGAAAGGCCGGGCAGCAGAAATATCAAGGTGCTGGGCACCCAGTTGAGCAGTGATTCAATGCCCAACTCCCAGCCAGGAGGCAGTAAACCATGCTAGCAACCTGCTGAGACTCATTTCCATACAAATCACCAGGGTGTGACAACTTTGTTAGGACATTGAGGAGTTGCCTTGTTGACAGACACATTTGTTTAGAGAACACAAGTGTTAAACACACACGTTTCCCCGGCATGACGCCTGGGCTAATGGCCGCAATGATGCCAGTCTTGAGCCTGACTACACACCAGGCTAATTCATTGTGTATACGGGCTGTAAAAACAAGCCTCACTTTTGCTACACATGGTGTTTGTTTGTGTGTGCACATGAACATTTGTGCTGAGTTGAAGATTTGGTACAGGAACATACCTCTGACTCACGTCAAGGCTGTGCCCACCCCCTCCCAATTCCCTCAAAGGTCTCCCCCTGTGTGGTCTTTTCTGCTCCCTCACATTCCTATGTTCCACAACGTTCCTTCTCCTTGCACATCTAACAGCTCTGGTACACTCACAGCTAATAGGCAGGTAGCCTATCAGCCGGGGGGGGGGGGGGGAATAGGCCCAGGACAAAACACAAACACACACAATGGCACCAGTTGGCAAATCAGAACATGTGTACTGTACATGTGCTATGACACTATTTCATTTAGCAATTACCAAAAGTGACAAGCCATTAACCACCGACCCAGTCATCAGAACCCACTGCAGTTTAGTCAACCTACTCACTGAGAACATGTGATGATCCCGTGTACGGGTTCATAAGCCTTGTATGCTGTTGTTGTACTCTATTTCTCAATTTGTCTGATTCTGAACAAAAAGTGATGCGTTATATCACAAACTCTGCATCCTTATATTTTACTTAAACTGGCTGCTATTTCACTTGTTAGGCAGCTAGAGGAATTGCGGATACCCTATTGAATCTTCCTAATATAACTATGGTCTAAAATCCCCACAGGATTGTTATTTCCTCAAGCAGCTACTTATTTAATGTGCTTACAGTCCATGAGATCATGCAATAGGAAGTTTGTTTCTTTTTTGATATACAATCAAGCCCATTTAGTGTAAAAGTGAGGAAGGGTAAAGTATAGCCTTCTTGTTAACAAGCTTTGGTAAACATATGTTACAATTGGTCAGTTGTCTACAGTCTGTAGATTGATGTCTAATCAAGAGAATGGACATCCAAACCTGTGCAAGCAAGGAAGGTCAGACTAACCGGTTAATCTTTAATTTGATATCTCTGATACAGATGTTTAATAATTGTGGAATTGGCAGTTCTCCCTGTGACACTGTTAATGTTTTGAATGAGATCTTGTGACACTGGGCACAATGCACCCACATGTTAAGTAATAGAATAAAGTGAATTATCGTTATGGTGCCCCCTTTGGTACAGTAACTCGTAAGAATGTAAAGTGGTGGAAACACATGAATGGATGAATTAATTAATTAATTAATGAATGATACTCGCCGTTATTCAATTATTTTTAGCTTGGGCTAAGTCAGAAGCGGAGACAGAAAACTACATAATCACATTTGATGATTGTAACCGTTGGACTATTACCAGGCTCGGTGAGGTGTTAAGTCCTGTGTTAGGAGGCTTTATTGCTTTGAGGCTTCTCTGTAAGTTACATTACAAAGTAGCCAAAACAAGCTGCTCCTTGTAGCCTACACGCTAGCCTATAGCATGTATCTTTAGTCAAATAAAACAATGGTTATAGTGTTATTTGTTTCACCGTTTCAGTGTAAAATATAACTTACCTACTGCTCTGATAACAAATCCTTTAGGTGACCTCAATGCCCTACGCATCCATGCCTCACGCAACACCTCCAAGTTATTGGCGTTTCCCTGGACAAAAAGCACCAGATTTTCCATCCATCCTTGAAAGTGAACATCAGCCACTGCGTTGACAAGTCTTTTATTCCAGAAGCTGCGCAAGTTCTGCGCTTTAAATTCCGCGAAAAGCTCCGGTCCATTCGCGGTGGTGTTCGCGTTGGAGTGGGAGCTCTCCTCGTCCTTAGCGAAGACCAGCGCCAGAGACGCGGCAGAGAGTTGAACGACCCGCGGTTGTTGAGACATTTCACGGTCCGTTATCGGCCTCTAAAAAGCCCGATCATAGCCTACTGCAGACAAAGCCGTGCAATGTTGCGTCTGGGGAAAAAACGATAAAGTTATATATTACCACACATTCCTATGGTTTACTCCGGGTTGCTAGCAGCCAACCAGAGGGGCAGAGGATGTGTGTGTAGTTTCTCCCCGCTCCCAAGGTAACAGTGACTACGACAAGGGAGGAGGTGGGATTACCAGGCTTGTGACAGGCAGACAGACAGACAGACAGACAGACAGACATGCAGGCAGACAGACAGACAATGTTAGACAGGGCCTCTTTTTATAGGTGTGCTACTTGGAACCTGCCAGGCAGGTGTCATTAATGCAAAAAGACACTGTTTCAGACTTGTTTTTAACAACAGTATTTAGCCTAATAAAATGTAGAAATATAATGCACAGTATTATTCCATAAAGTAGGACTAATACAAACTTTTATTGTTCCATAAAAATGTAGGCAATGGCCGAGGGTCTGGATTCAGATCATGGATCATGATGCTTTGCAAAATACTTCTGTTCTGGTTAACAGTTGTATATGACGCAGAGACTGTAACTTTATGAAGGTGCCAACAGGATTTGAAAGAACTCTTTGTGAAATGATTTAGAATTATTTCATACCGCTTATTTCCATTTGCTTTTCACGGAAAGTTGCTTTGCTCAATTAAATCATTTTTCATTTTACACAACGTTGCCTGCAGCCAAAGGTTTTGTGATGTAAACTCGGGGAGGGGAACTAATGAGAATAAATGTAGGCTATTCATATTAACATATGACAGACATACAATAAACTAAATTTCAACGGAATTACAGAGAGAAACACGAGAGAAAACGGTCCAATAAACTAAGGATGGGAGTGCCACTGAGACACATTAGGCCTATGAGAAACAGTACCCCTAGCATTCTAAAACAAGGCAAACCATTAGGCTGGGCGATGCCTTTTTACGGATTCTCTGATAGACTGCATGGCTAACAACCACACAGATAGACAACTCGTATCCTTGCCTCTGAAAGCCTGGGGCTTAGTTTCAGGAGCACTCAGGCCCTTGTGAAGGGGCCACCACGGCTCAATATTGGGCCCAGTGAGGAAACAGGATATTGCATTTCCTTTGTATCCAAAGAATACATCACATCACATGGTATATTATGAGTTAGGCTGCCTACACATGCTTTCCCCTGGAAACAAAGCTAAATATAATATGCTATGCATTGTGGTGATGAAAATTTTTAAGGTATGCCTATTTCAATACTGAGTGAAATTACACAGAAACAGTCTTAAAAGGGTGTCTGAATATAATTGATCTCAACAGTATACATTACAGAAAAGTCAGCACTGATTTAACATTTTTAATTCAAATCACATGTTATTCTGATGTAGAAAGCACGCAGTTAGGTATTCCTATAAAATTGTTAGTTCTGTTTCTTATGTAGAAAGCTCTAATTGTCTATTATATTAACTCCCCACTAGATAAAGGTAATTGTAACAGATAAACTATTGTTATTAAAAACCAGACTTGAGTTGCCATCTTGGTATTTAGTTTACGTGGGTGAAATTTAGAATCTATGGGGTCTTTCTTCCAGATGTTTAGTCTGCTGGGAGTGCTTATCATGAAGCCGAGTTCACAAAGTCACCCTAATTATATGAAATACTGCACCCCTAACCCCAATGATTTACATTTAGTATGCATCTCTCCCTCTGTCTCTCTGTCTCTGCACATTGAAGCAATTTCAACATGGTATCATGTATCTTTCAAGCATGAATAAACATGATTTTATCATATTGTATATTTTAAATAAAATAATGTCAGCGAACCTCGTGTGACCAAGTGTCTGGATTTCTGCATGCATGCAGATACATCTGTTACTGCTACAAGACCTTGGCTCATGGGTGTGATTCTGACTGAAAATACCCTAGAAGGCTTTCCCTACACATCCTACCAGGAATAAATATGACCCAAATCATATCTAAACCTCACCAGGGTTCCTTATCATTTAATTATGTTAGGTACAGAGGCACTTAATAAGCCCATTTACTTTACGGTAGACTTCATGTAAACAATTGGCTTTGTATCAGATAAGAGGTAGAAGATT
>JAODVN010120207.1:0-15708 GCA_025434125.1 Chologaster cornuta
GGGGTGCAGCTACACTTTAAAGGTGGAGTCAGGCTCAGAGCTGGGGTGCAGCTACTTTAATGTGTTAATAGTGAAGGTGGATTGTAAAAACGTTCCAAGACTGGGTATAGGCTAAGGCCGTTTAAAATAGATGTTTTGAACTATTTTGGACAATAATATGCTTAGTGGTGATCACCTGAGCAGGATGGTCATTGAGATCAGCTGGGCAATAAAATGATTGTGGTTGAGATTATGAATTGCCTTTGTGGCTTTCCTGAACTAACGCTATGCTCAATAACACCGTAGAAACAACAACATCTAACACCCTCTAATCAGCCCCAGTTTGTAATCATGTTGGAATGCTAAGTGTGATGAGACACCACACTACTTAGGCAATAAAACCAAGCCCTAGCTGGTAAAATGTTCCTCTGGTCCACATGCTACCTGTACCTTCCGTTTACACATTATACATTTATTTAAGGAGAATCCTATATTCATGTTGTAACAAACGCTTGCTCTTGATACTAAACGTTTTGGTTGGATAGTCAAGCGCAAGCCCCTCCCACAGCTACACCGGCTTACTTACCTCCAACCGATTCAGAGCTGTGATGATATTAATTGTTAATTCATTCATTCATTAAAAAATTAATGTTCATTCTCAGGAAGAGCACATATTCATTTGGTCTCCAGGTTGTATTTCAGCAAGCAAGCAAATAATAATTCTGTAATAACAAAACATAATTTACCATCACCACAGCTCTCTATCTCTCTGTCTTTCTCTTTTTTCAAATTCATGTACATTTAATTGTCTTTATTGGCTTGAAAGTGTTTCCATTAAAGGAGGAAGTGCAGTTTTGTCTCAACCTCACTTGTTCCCACCCCCCCCTTTCCCAAGCAGCAGACGGTGATGGGAAATGATGGAGGACAAAGGCCCCCGTGTAGCCGATTACTTCGTGGTGGCCGGCCTGACAGACGCGTCCACGCCGCTGGACCAGGAGCTCCGCTTTGACGACGCCTGCCACAAGACCGCCAGACCGCGGGCGCCCATCACAGACGTTGCCGTGGTGATTCGTTCGCTGGGCGAGGAGGTGCCGCCGGGCTACACCTGCGTGGAGACCACGCCCAGCGGCCTCTCGGCAGACCTGAACAACGGGGGCCTCATGGCGCCACAGATCTTCTTGTGCTATAGGCGGGGCCGCGACAAGCCACCGCTCACCGACCTGGGGTGAGATGGCTTCTTCTTCATAGCTCTTGTTACAAATGGCATTGGCTTCTTTGGCCTTTCATAGCTCTTGTTACAAACAGTATTGGCTTCTTTGGCCTATCATAGCTCTTGTTACAAACGGTAATGGCTTCTTTGGCCTATAATAGCTTGTTACACACAGTATTGCCTTCTCTTGGCCTATCATAGCTCCTGTTACAAACAGTTTTGGCTTCTTTGACCTATCATAGCTTGTTACACACGGAATTGGATTCTCTTGGCCTATCATAGCTTGTTACACACAGTATTGGTTTCTCTTGGCCTATCATAGCTCTTGTTACAAACAGTTTTGGCTTCTTTGACCTATCATAGCTTGTTACACACGGTATTGGTTTATTTGGCCTTTTAATAGCTCTTATTACAAACATTATTGGTTTCTCTTGTCCTAGCTTATACACCCCAGTGATGCGTTTGTTTGTACCTTATTTTTACCTTTACTTCTGAGAGTGTA
Organism: Chologaster cornuta; assembly: GCA_025434125.1. Taxonomy (NCBI): domain Eukaryota; kingdom Metazoa; phylum Chordata; class Actinopteri; order Percopsiformes; family Amblyopsidae; genus Chologaster; species Chologaster cornuta. The sequence continues at coordinate 1,692 of JAODVN010120207.1, forward strand.
TTATAGTTGAGAGGGCCTACAGAACCATCCTTTGTCAGTGCCCACCGCAGCATCTTTTCAGCAGAGTGATTCCTGCTCTATTGATCAGCGTGCATAGACTTCTGTTCTGGCTGAGTGAGGCAGGTGTTGACAGTTGCTAAGAGCGTCACACCACCGCCCCAGATGCAGTACTTATCTGGCGCTTACGCAGAGCTTGTGATCGAACCATCGCTGCAAACTGTGTCTGCTCGTAAAACCTCAAGAGGCTGCACTTCCCAGCTCCTGGTAGTGTCAGCAGTCAGACTAGAGGTGTAGGCAGTGCACACATGCCCATCCATTTGACACATTGTAGAACTTCATCTACTGCCGCTCAAAGTCATGGAACGATTGACCAGGTAATGGGTAGATGATGGTAATAGGCTAGGGCTGTGTAATGGCAAACATCTGGCAATACGATACTGTATCACGATACAGGGGCCACCATTCGATATATTGTGATACTGTAAGCAATTCGATATATTGTGATACTGTAAGCAAGGTGATATATTATGATACTGTAAGCAATTCCATATATTGTGATACTGTAAACAGTTCGATATATTGTGATACTGTAAGCAAGGCGATATATTGTGATACTGTAAGCAAGGCAATATATTGTGATTTCTAATTTGTATAAAACGTTCATACCAATGCTAATGTGTGACACCGCTGCAGAAATAATGACGTATGCCCGACATATTTTCCCGATCCTTTCCTTCCTCTTTTTCATTTGCTTCCTGTCCCTCTATGCTGTCTTGTCTATAAAAGAATAAAAATATATATAAATGTATAGATTAATCGCGATTAATCACATAATTTCCCACAATTCATTAGTACTTTGTTTTTATATCAACTCCCAGGCCTAACATCGATATTTAATGGCAGCACACACCTGCTGACGTTATGCAGCAGGGACCCTCTGGTACACCTTTGCTGGACCACTTCAGTACTTCATATATTTCTATAAAGAACATTGTAATATGAGGTATTCTGAGACAAATTGGTGTGGTGTCCACCCAACGTACTGTAGCAGACATTGACGCACGTGATTGGCCGGTGTGCTGTGGCCCCGCCCCCTTTCCTCAGGGTGCTGTACGAGTGGAAGGAGCGTCTGAAGCCCGGCTGCCACCTGGTTCAGACCACACCCTCCGGTCGCCCCGGCAACATTAGCGGCACGTCGTCCCAGCGCGTCTACGTCACGTACCGGCGGGCGCACGAGGGCCAGCCGCACGCTGTTGCCCTGGCGGTCACCGACATCTGCATTATCGTGCCCAGCAAGGGGGAGACCCCCCCCCATACCTTCTGCAGGGTGGACAAGAACCTCAACAGCAGCATGGTGAGTCGCTGGTAGCTCCCGCAGCCTCCAGGTACTTACAGGCAAGTCGGGCCGCTCGGCGGCCATATTTGAAACACCTCCGGGCAGTTATTAGGAAGTCTGTATTGAAATGAATGGGGAGAGAGACGTTATTGCACTTTCAATGGTCATCGGGACATACAAGCTGCATGTACACAATCGGTTAGTTAAATCTGATACAAAATAAATAATAATAAATGCTTAAAACATTTTGTGTTTTTGCCCCAAAATAAAGTGTAAACAGCTAACTTGTGTCAGTGCAACTACTCGATGGATTAAATTGGTTAACTACACGATTGGTTAAATTGGTTAATGCTTGGCAGGTATACGCAGATGATTGGTTCTATTTAATTGCAGTCCATTTACCACACCTGGCTGGAGAATGTGTCTTCTCATACGCTGTAAGTGTCTGCAAGATATATGACCCACTCGTAATATACTGTATCTCTATGGGCTTTTCGAAATGTTCAGATATGTTTGAGGATTATTGTGGGAAACAGTAGAGTCAAAAGTACATTACCTATGCACTCAAACTGGCCAACTCTCCAATTATGTTATTGAAAATATTTATAGCCTTCACAAAACCATGCTCTGTTTTGTTTTATGAAAAAAAAATTCTGTATAGCCCTTCTGTGTTATTTGTGTTATGAAATAATTATGCAGCCCTCAGGAAACGTCTCTGTTATGTATTATATAAAAAAAAACGTGTATACCCTTGAGGTAAACATTCTTTGTTTTACAAAAATATATTTAAAAAATGTATAATATGTGTATAGCCCTCAGATATGTCTGTTATGTGTAATAAAGAAAGTTATACAGTAAATTCATAAGGAACAGATGCTGTAAGATTTGTTTATGCTTGACCTAATAAAGTATTTTGTTATTCAGAAGACACTTTCTGGCTCTAGCAACCAATTAACAGAGAGTTGTCCACAAAGTCATAGCCGCAGGATATTAACAGCATGTTTTTGTTTGCTTCTTGCTTTTCAAGCACCAAATTCCCTTTTTAACAAGCTGGGTTGACTTGACCTACCCTTGCAACTGCTTAGCTTTTACTTACAAGAGTGTTTTACTGTGAATGTGCTGCACCAGTGGCGTCCTAAACAGCTCTCACAGGCAGGAGCATTAGCCTGCTGTACTTTATAAGTCCTTCTTGAGGCAGTTACGTCTGTTTTTGTCATTGGATAGCATAGGCACTGTGTGTGTGTGTCTGTTGTGTGTGTGTGTGTGCGCGTGTGTGTGTGTGTGTGTGCGAGCGCGTGTGTGTTACAAAGACTTGTGGTTTATGACGTAACTTATACCTTACCATAGCTAAGTGTTGCCATTAATAAGCCAATATCTGAATTGAGATTTAGTTACACACAATTCCAAAGATGTTATTGTAAATGTCACTATGTTTCATACTAAACATGCTAATTAAAGCGTTCCTTTTCCAATTTCTTCTTTTCAGTGGGGGTCGTCCGTGTTCCTTTGTTATAAGAAGTCTGTGGCAAAGACCAACACAATAGCCTACAAAGCAGGTAACCACACAGAGCAAAAATATGACATCAAAACACCTATTAGACCAATAGTCTTTAGACCTAATTTGGATCGTGACAGAATCCTATACAGTATATATTTAGGACTTTTTTTAGCCTGAATGAAATGTATACTTTGTAGTGTATATATATGATATTCAGCCAATAGATGTCATCTTAGACCACCAGCATCTCAGATCAAAATAAATACTTCATGGCCCACGCACGCACACAGACACACAGTAACAATCAAAGAACAGAGCAGCTTAGATTACAACACACACACACGCACACAGAGGGAATGTGATGTCATTCTCTGCTCAGGACACCATTGCTATTTTATTTTAAAGGTACAATCCTTGAAAATGTTGTGTTTTTGGTTTGAAACTCCAGCAGCACATAATACCCCCAATAAGTCTTGCCCCACCCTCCTGTACTGAAACACTCACACGCGTCTCTACTCGTGTGAGCTGGTGCATAAATGTGTGGTTTTATGGGTGCAATGAATGCGTGCCAGATGGTTGTTGTTACACACAATGGTTACACCCAGATGGTTACCCACAACCATCTGGAGAGCTGTCCACTGAAGCTGTTTGAAAAGGGCAGGCACGCGAATACTACAAATGGTCGGATGAACCTGTGAACCGGCAGAGCCAGTTGTTATATCCAACACTTTGCTGAAGTTTGCTTGGAGAATAGCAAAAGTATCTTTTTTCATTGAGTGCCATTTAGTGCCGTTGTTTGCTGAATCGCCATGGTAGCCACGCCCGTGGCTGTCAGCACAACGCTGATTAGTCAGGACAGTTATTGCTTGGATTCAAGAGAAACAATATTGAGGTATCTGTCAAGGTGACTGGTTCTTGCAGCTGGTGAGGATGGTCTCGTGAGGCTAAATTAAGTGCACAACTAATAGAGAGGTCAATTATATTTCTCCCTCAAAAACTCATTAAACACAAAGCACCACAAAAAATACTTAAATTATTGTACATTGTTATTTACACGTACATGTATCTATTGACAATGACTAATTACCCCGAGGACTAATTACCCAGCAGTGATAGCTTCTCCTGAAGCTGTTGATTAACAAAGGCGTTATCGTTTGTCATTATGATGAATTAGACTGCTTTCTCTCAGAGCTGACTACCCAATGTGTGTGTGCGTGTGTGTGTGTGTGTGTGTGCGTGCGTGTGCGTGTGTGTGCGTGCGTGTGCGTGTGTCCACCCAGGCTTGTTCAGCAGATACCCTGAGGAGGACTACGAGTCCTTTCCCCTGCCTGAATCAGTCCCTCTCTTCTGTCTCCCCATGGGGGCCACCATCGAGTGCTGGCCCGCTCACACCAAATACTCCCTCCCTGTGTTCTCCACCTTCGTACTGACTGCTGCCTCCGGGGAGAAGGTGAGGAGGAGGAGGAGGAGGAGGAGGAGGAGGAGGAGGAGAAAAAGGGGGACTGACCTTTTATGATTTACATTTAGTGAACGGACATTTTGTTTTTCATTCTGTTTCAATTGACACGTAGTTAGATTGTATTCAAAGTTCCACGATTAAGTTAAGTTAAAAGTTAAGAGTACACTTACAAGGAGCAGGTAGAAGGCTAGGCACCTTGCTCAAGGGTGCACTCTGGGGATACAACCCACGACCTTCCAGTTGTCCACACACCATATGAATAGAACAGTGGCCATCTGACGCCAGGCTGGTGTCTAGTTCAAGGCAGCCTCAGTGTTCACAGTGATACAGTAGAAACTGGGCCAGGTCTGGCTGTAGACACACACACACACACACAAACACGCATGCCATTGCTATATCCAATGACAATAACAGACGTGGCTGCCTCAACAAGGACAACAATGATACACAAATGCACAAACAGTGTGGTGTGGTAGGTTTAGCCCAGTAGATGATCCCCAGTCATGTTGTAAAGTGGCCCTTTGGGATGAGGGCGAAGTATTTAGTGAAACGCAGTGGAGACCAATTGATGTTCGGATAGCAGTGCTAAGCCAAAACAAGCCAACATCAGTCACAGGCAAAGCTATAGAGGCTGCCAAAGCATTCAGCTCGTTCTGTGTGTGTGTGTGTGTGTGTGTGTGTGTTTGTAGTCAGCTGACTAGCCCAGGTCTAAAGGAGAATCACATACCTGGTCTACACATAGATTCATGCACCTGTGACCGGGATTTGTTTATCCCTACCCAGGAATCGAAGCCCGCTCTCCCTTGTAGAGAGCATCTGTTCCACAAGGTAGACTAAGACACATGGACCCAGGCCTAATGTCCATGGAGGCATAGGAGAGTGATATTTACTTAACGTATACCGCACAGCGCTGCCGGCTGGCCACCGTAACACACACACACACATGCACACACACACACACACATGAATTTGTTCTGCTTATCTAGTTTCAGTCTGCTTATCTAGTAGGTTGGTGGGGTGAGCCAGTAATCCTTCACAGGTGAAGGTACTGCTTGGGACACTGTATATAGCTATATTCATCACAGAGGATGTGCTCTAGTTGAGGTTTTTCTGCAAAGTATGTCAGAGAGCTGTAGCGAATCGTGGCGACTGTCGTGTTCAGCAGGGCACGCCTTAAACACACAGTGGGATAAATTGTCTCTAATGAAGCGCCTTGGCTTGGTGTTCAGGTGCTGTGTGTTATCTGGACGATGATCCGTGTGTTTCAGGTGTACGGTGCCGCCATCCAGTTCTACGAACCCTACCCTGCAGAGTGTCTCACGGACAGGCAGCGGGCGCAGCTCGGCCTGCAGGCTTTGGGTCGGACCCTTGGGACCACCGGTTCCCCCGGGGCCCCCCGCACGGTCCACACCAGCAAGTGCATTTGCCTGCTCTCGCACTGGCCTTTCTTTGATGCCTTCCGAAAGTTCCTCACGTTTCTGTACCGCTACTCCATCTCCGGTCCACATGCCCTGCCCATTGAGAAGTGAGCTCCTCCATGCATTGGTTTCCTTTGATTCATTATTTTGAGTTGCATGAATACATTTATTTTTTTTCACACACACCAAATACCATGGCTGCTTCTCAAAGTCAAGAAAGGATCATTAAAGGCACAGTTAGTCATTCTGGAGTACGCATGCTAAAATTTGAACTCAAATCAAAACATAAACACCCTTCTCTTCAATGCAATAGGGTGCTTCCCCATAATCACCACCCTCAACACATTGGAAACACATTGAGAAGCCTAGGAAGTTGTTGTATGTGGCCTTGGCTGTGTAGAAGTACCAGATTATTTTTTCAGCACGCACAGAAACCAAAATACCTTTAACGGCTGTATTTCAAGCCTTCATCAAACCCAAATGGGCTGTTCGGGCTGTTCGAATGTCTAGGATCCTTTGAATTCTTCCAAGGAACGAGTCCTTCAATCAGAGAACATTCAAGGATGCCTGCTGTGTGTTTCCTCTGTGTTCTCAAAAAGCCTACAGTCCTCTACAAAAGCACAAGAACAAGGCCTTTTCAATCACACACACCTGCACACTTCCATTATGTGTTCTCTGGATGTGTTGCCTAGCTTCTGTAGGACGCAACTTGGAAGGACCCATCCTAGCACCAAGGAAGCACCCTTGACTTTGAGAAGCACCTCATGGCTGTATGTAGGAATGGGACCTGCACACTGAGATTCACATTTTAACACTGTTTTGGTTTTTCCCAGATACAGGTGAGGGAGGGGCATTCGTTTAGTATTCATGAATGGTAAAATATACATCCTTTATAAATAATGGAATAATTTGGGTTGGCATTTGGTACTGGAAGGTGCGAAATGTAAATATGCATTTAGTAATTTCCACAGCATTTGTAATTACTAACCTAATGATTAACGACACACATACTACATGTAAACATGACCAATTAATGAAGATGTGCTGTACAGTATATACTCCCAGAAAGACAAACACAAAAGCAGGCACACTGTTAGGTGGTGGTATTGCTGAGGACTTATGCTAGCTGTGTTTTAGCGCTGCTCACAAACCCCAGTCCATTTTGGAGAAGGCTACACTGACATATTACTCCGCCACCTACTGCTGTTCACCTATGGCAATTTTCTTTCCCCTCTCTAGGCACATCTCTCATTTCATGCACAAAGTTCCGTTTCCCTCCTCCCAGAGACCCCGTATCCTGGTGCAGGTGAGTATAGTCCCTGACACACTTTCCTGGTGTATCATACATAGTAGTCCTCCGGAAACGTAAAGACCGTTAAACAAGGTCTAGATTAGTATAGATTCATTTTTGTATCTCATGCACCCCATTTCAGTGGTTTTACAAGTACAATTTACTGTACTACAAACTTTTGTTACTTAAGAGAAGATGGGTCAGAATTCCATTGCCTTTGTTCAATTCCACTTTATTACATATAATTAGGTCCATATCAGCAAACAGAACAACGGGAGCAATAGACCCAAGTGCAATAGACAGATACAGTATATCTGACATATACGGTATATCTGTACAATACCATTGTTTGTTTATGGCTCTAAAGAGAAGTGGAAGTAGGCTACTTGTAATTCTTACAATATTGTCCCGTACTTGCTGTAATACCTCAAAGTACCCCCAGGGGTACACTTGCTGGATTTAAAACTGTTTATCTGAAGGGAAACATATCTGAATTGAAATGTACTTTTGGATCATCTAAATTTGGCTCAATCAGACGCTGTCTTGCTGATTATATTCTGTTTTTACAGCTTTCCCCCCATGATAGCCTGATGTTGAGCCAACCAGTGTCTTCTCCTCTGCCACTGAGGTACATTTTGTTTTTCATTAAGCATTTTTGTATTTGTAATCTTAGATTAAAACAAAAGAGACATATGACAAGGACCTCAAAATTGCTGTTTCCCAACCTCAAATTATTTTGCGTAACACAATCGTTTTTTTTAAATAACTTCATGAGAACATGTTAGTTTGTGACATTGCTTTAAAGATTGATTAAGCGAGTGTAAGATAATACACTTTTTACAATTTTCTACAAATATCTCTTCACGCTCAACTTTGTTCTGCACCGAAAAGGACATCCGGTGTTCCTTCACGGGAACACAGACAAAGTTGTGCAGACAATACAAACACACCATCACAACCTTGGTAACGTGTAGGTCAGGAGCTTCAGAGGGAACTTGTTGTTTCTTTCTCAAGCGTCCTTGACCACATAAGCATTCTTCAAGTATGTTGCTCTTGTTTCTTTCTCAGTGGCGGTCGCTTCTCCACACTGCTCCAGAACCTCGGGCCCGAGAACGCCATCACACTGTTGGTGTTTGCCGTCACGGAACACAAGATCCTGGTCCATTCTCTAAGGCCCGCCGTTCTCACCAGTGTCACAGAAGCACTTGTGTCCGTAAGTCGACGCGGCCTGCCGCTCGGCAGCCATCTTGGTTATCCAGCATGAAAACACTAATAACAGTACAGTACGTCGTTCCATAACTTAGGCAAAGGTCTTATAGGCAGGTCTTAACACCCAGAAGCCATCTTGCCAACACCTCCAAGGTTACTAGGAAGTAGATGTATAGGGAGAGAGCCATACTGTAGCTACTATACAATTTCAGTGGTTAACGGGAAACTGATATTAACATTCAAACGTTATGTAAAAGGCTAAAAAGGTTTGGTTGTACTACTACTAGAAATGCGTGACTGAACGTTTGCATCCTCACAACCACACGATTGCCTAAATATATTTGTCTTTGGTGGGAGCAGTAGGATATGTGTCTCCAACTGTAGTTTTTGGCATTACCAAATTCTACCAAAGAGTTCTATTCAGAATGCTTTAAGCGGCCTGTCTCTCCTACACAATGTCTCTGGGATAATCTACTGTTTGGAATAAGTGCCTTGGTTACCCGGCTATTTGCGGTATACCACGTACATGCAGTAAAGAACAGTTATAATCAGATCAGTGCATTTACATCTCTTCCACTCTCTTACAAGTCTACTTTGTTTATGTAGCCCATCATCACAGCTACACCCTCAAGGTGCTTTTCGAGCTCACATTTCGTAGAGAAAAAATAGCTCAACCTCAAATGTTAACCTCCAATGAGAAAACAAATAAACATCTGGGAAGAAACATGGGGATGGGATTCAGAAAGCTGAAATGCACTGTACATTACAGTAATGCATGGAATAGATGAAGAACTGGCAATATCATTGGTATTGCACTGACATTATATTTTGATATTATTAAAGTTTATTAGCAGTATAATGCCATGGCATTGAGAGGAGGAGAGGTGGTTTTGTTTTGATCGAGTTAAAATACCAATATCTTTCTCCAGGATAGCTGACTACATCTTTTAATTGAACAATTAATCCCACAGCCCACCGTTTCTCTGTAACTGACCATGTCCTATTTCCTATTTTCACCCCGTTTCCAATTTCTTACACCCTATTTCACAAATCTTTTTCTTAATATTTCCTACACCCTATTTTCTACATTATTACATCATTAAACTTCCTTAATCCGATATCCTATTTCCTACACCGGTTTCCTATTTCATTCAACCTGTTCCTTCTAATTTCCTACACCTGTTTGCTATTTCCTGTTTCCTATTTGCACCCTGTTTCATATTTCCTGTTTAAACCCTGTTTCCTGTTTCCTGTTTAACCCCTGTTTCCTGTTTCCTGTTTCCTGCGGCCCAGATGATCTTCCCGTTCCACTGGCCTTGCCCGTACATCCCCTTGTGCCCCCTGGCTCTGGCAGACGTGTTGAGCGCCCCCTGCCCCTTCATCGTGGGCCTGGACTCCCGCTACTTTGACCTCTACGACCCCCCACCTGACGTCAGCTGTGTGGACCTGGACACCAACACCATCTTCCAGTGAGCACAGTGACACACACAGACAGACACAAGCGCACACATGCTCACACAGACACAGACAGACGGACGGACAGACACAGGCAGACAGACATGGCTGAGTCAGACAGACCAGGCAGGTCAGACGGCAGCACTCGGGGAGAATGCTTCAGTTTAATATTGCAGTACGTTTCTGTATAACCTCAACACTGTCACCATCACTGCAGTGATGAGTTAACAGAGAAACTGAGTAACGCCAATGTGCCGTGGGGTCAGTCAGAGTACACGATGGCGCGCTGGCCAGAGAGTTTGCAGAAGTGAATGTCTGTCTTTCTGTCTGTTTATGTCCGCCCACAGAACTGCCAGCTCATGAGTTCTAAGTTTAGAGACAAGGACGTCTCTTTTGCTGTGAGTCTGGGAGGACACATTTATTTTTATAGCTTTGAACCTATTCTGTTTTTTTTTTACGAGAACACAGTTTTGCACAATTAAGTCATTGTCATTCGGTCAGCATTAGGTGGTCTAGTCTGCATTACACCTCAGCCACGAGCCGCACAGTCTTGCTAGGAGCTCATTGCTTTTGCTTGCTTTTCTAGCCATGAAGATAAGCGGGCCCTCACGTGGAAAATCCTGCCAAAGAAACCCTGTAAAAACCTCATGAATGTGCTGAATCATCTTCACCGTCAGCTGGCTGATGGTGAGTAGAGTGGATAAAAGAAATGTTTTTACCTGTTATGTGACTTTTTTAACAGAAAGTAGCTCTGATATTATGCATTCTCACATTACATTTGCAGATGCCTCTAAAATGTAAGATAATACACACTGTCTTGAATAAGTAAAATATATGCCATTATTTACTAAATATTAGGGCTAATATCATGACAAAATTTTACTTTTTACTCTGTAGATAACATACGATAGGGACATTTTCTGTTAAAGAAAAAATAATTGGTAAAGCACGTTGTAAGTAAGACAGTTATAATCAAGGTGATCGGTGGAAGCTGAACAAGCAAAAATAAGCTAAATATTTGACAGAAACATCTCGAGTTTACAGTTTTGATCTTCCCCAGGCAAGCAGAATGTAGGGGAACATAGTGTTTCAGTACTGTACATGTACAAATGGCCATCCTTCACTACATACAACCCAAAGCAATGTTCTGGCTTAAAACATATTGAAATCATTGATATTTTTTAATGATACCTTTAAACGGTCGCCTGACCCACAGAGCATTGTTTGCACCAACCGGGTTTTTATGACAAATAAAGAGTACTAGCTAAATTACAGCTCTCTCCCGTTCTACCTTGACCTGCGTGTCCTATCGTTGCACTGTTCCTCAGCAGCAGACAACGTCTGGAGCCAGCCTATTATTGGGTTAGAGAAAGTGAATAATGGGATGTTACAAATCAGTGAGGACGAACATCTCACCCACCCAGGAAACTGAGTTATGATATACTTGTGCTGATATTCAGTGGTCCCAAGGACCTTGGAAGACTCCCGTTACCTCAGTGTTTATTGAAGCAATGATTGGCATACCGCCACCACTCTAATTCCATTGCTGTGTGTAATGACTAGTTTATGTTGTTTAAAGGACACAAAGCTTTGCCACAGTTTAATGTTTATGTTTTAAATTACAGTTATCTGTGACAGTGTGGGTGGCTGTTGGGGGAAGGGTAGAGAGCAGTTTTAACCTCTTCTCTATAATGTGTCTGGTATTTCCCTCATAGAGACCCATTCATAATCCCTGTCCTGTGGTCTGTCTCTTCTCTATAATGTATCTTACATTTCCCTCATAGAGACCCATTCATAATCCCTGTCCTGTGGTCTGTCTCTGCTGTATATAATGCCCCAGGTCAGCAGCGGTGTGACGGGCTTCTGGAGCCCAGCATGAGTGACTCAGCGGAACTGAGCTGTGGGAAGAGCCTGCACATGCTTGAGCTGGAGATCCAGGAGGCCTTCCTGCGCTTCATGGCAGCCATCTTGAGGGGGTACCGCTCTTACCTGCGACCCATCACCCAGGCTCCGTCAGAGAAAGCCACGGACGCGAGCTCGCTCTTTGACCTGCAAGGTATGGGCTGGCTAATGCCGCTCCCGTCAGCTCCCGTCGGTTTATGGGTTAGTCATTAGCTTACTTAGAATTCAAATCTAAACACTGTCCCTTAGAAGCTCCGCCCCACACATTGAAACGCACTGTGAAGCCAAGGGCATTGTTGTTGGGTACAGGTATGTTCCTCTTCTTTAGTGTTCCGATTTACGAAGCCAGGGATGTCTAGAAGTGTCAAAAATACATTTTTAGCATGCACAGAGAACAGTGAACTGTCGGAATGCAAGGAGTTAAACAGGTTAAATTAAAGACATTTGGAAGTACTGCTTCATCCTGGCAGTGACTATTGCAATTACTAAAATTTAATGTGAAAACAAATTTGCAATATATCTAGATTACAACATATTGGCCATCTGGCAATGTGCACAATAGAGCAATGTTAGAATGTTGTTCATAATGGGGTGTGGTTCTTGCATTATCCATCAACCTTTTAAAGATATAAAGATGTGATTATAACGCCAGCCATGGTGTAAGATTACAAGATCGGCCATGACATTTGGAAATCCTGCTTCATCACGGCAGGGACTATTGTGAAAAAGAAAAAACAGATTTGCAATAAATCTAGATGACGCAACATGCTTGCCATCTGGCAATTAGCATAGTAGAGCAATGTTGGACTATCACCCGTAATGGCATGTGATTCTAACATATTCTACAGTACGTGTGGACCTGTTAAAGCTAATAGGATGTGCTGCTCCCTAGCCATGGTGTGGCATCACAAGATTGGCAATGACGACTCTGTGAATATAGAAATGCCAGTATACCAGTGAATAGTAACGCGTCCCTCCCTGCAGCTGACCTGTCTCAAAACCAGATGGTCATGTTTAAAACACGAGTTTCATGAATTCCCCTCCCTCCCTCCCTTCTTTCCTGCCTTCCTGCGTTCCTCCTTTGACCCTCTTGCCTCCATCTTGTGCAAATAAACACACAAACAGACAAACCGTTGAGAAGATGAAATTGAGGGTGTGAGACTTGTTTGTTTGAAAACAGGAAAAGGAGCTATCGTTAGCTAGCTAGCTAACTTGCACTGCGGCTGTTTGAATGCTCCCGAGGGTAGCATAGCCTAGCTGGATCCTATCACATCTCCACTGAGTTGGGCTGATGTCATGGCTGCCCCTCTGGAGTATATATGGCCACATAGCCAAGGTCATGTCTAAGATGAGTGATGTATAGCTAGTACAATGTTAAGGAACCAAACTGCAGTGCTGTTACATTATGGCTCAAAGAAAGGATGTTTCTGGAAGATTTTCAGAGCCAATCATATTTTATGGTCCTATATACAGTATGGTATTTTAAGAATTATTAGGGCAGCAAACACCTATTCTATGTAAAGATATAGTGGAGCAATTACATTACATCTGTGTAATTAAACGGAAAAACAGAAGGGAACAGAAATGTAATCGTAGTAAGAATTTAAACATTTCACATCTTATCATTTTGTTTTGTATTGGAAATTCTGGATTTATAAATTAAGATTTATTTTGATCAACAGTATAACAGGAATTGGATTAACATCAAAAGTTCAGAAAACGTCACGTAACGTGTCCCAGTATATCCTTATGGGATTCAAATGGCTCAGATGCTTACATTTAATATGTTTTTGTGTCGCTGTGTGCGTGGGTGTTTGCATATGTACTATAATAAAGAGTGAATGGAGAAGGCAATTTAAAATAGCCTTGAATGTTCCCTTCAGCTGTTGGTGAAGTGTTACTCCGAACAGAGCTATCGCTCTGTTTGGCCTCTACCACTAGAGTCTTGTGTGCTAATGGATCATGGCCATTCATCCTGGTCTTGGCCCAACACTCCAGCAGCCTGTTACTGCAGCTGCACCTATTAATGAAGTCATTTGCCATGTGGCTTTACCTCCCAAGGTGGCCATTATATCAAAAACATTCTGTTGCCTTGCATTGTGCAGGTTAAATACAAGCATTTTTGACATGCAGGATTCTTAAATCACTCTTAACTGCAATCCAAATGAGCGTGTGGTATCAAGGGATTACGCATGTTATGCTAATGTTGTGTTAGGATGACATGCAGAGCTCCTATAGGGTCCTGTAAACTAACCTAGTGTTGTTAGGATGACATGCAGAGCTCCTATAGGGTCCTGTAAACTAACCTAATGTTGTTAGGATGACATGCAGAGCTCCTATAGGGTCCTGTAAACTTACCTAATGTTGTTAGGATGACATGCAGAGCTCCTATAAGGTCCTGTAAACTAACCTAATGTTGTTAGGATGACATGCAGAGCTCCTATAGGGT
>JAODVN010123489.1:0-15878 GCA_025434125.1 Chologaster cornuta
GGATGTGTTTTGCCAATAGTTGGGCATTTCCGCCCGAATCAGGTTACGTTCTTTAACGGCATTTAAACAGAGCTGCAGAACATCAGCTGCAACATTCTCTCACTGCGCTCTGTAGGAGAAAAGATTACCATAGACATTTTGATTTTCGAAAAACACAACGTTTGAACTCGAAGGGCTTTCGATCCATGCCTGTAAGAAAGAAAGGCATTAATATTTATTACGCGACAAGCCTAACATAGGCTACCGGTACTGACAAATTTTCCTACGGTGCTGTGTTGCATTACGGTAGCTTGGTGCATCAGTTTTGGCGACTCCTGTGCTGTTCGTCTGGATACGACTGACTGATGATGAGTGGTAAAGTCGTCATTTGAATGAAGATAATCATACAACATTTCCATTGCAGTGAATAATGTTGAACTGTTAAGAACAAACCAAATAATGTTTAAATGACAGGGCTGTTGATAGACTGAACGTGATGCCCTTGATGAATAGTTTATAAATGTGGTACCGGTACCGTAGGTAAAAACCGTTTGCTGTTAGAAGTTCTGAAGATAAATAGCTTTGCTCACATTGGTCTCAATGCTTGCTCGTATGCTTATTTGAGTAGGGATATAGACGTGGCATTCGTTAACCATTTATATCGATTGTATAACTTTTTTCATTTGTATTATTATTATTATTATTTTACTTTTAGTTGTATTTGTATAGACAACACACTATTGTCGATAGCGTTGGGTATAACCTATACTGTCTGACCTTGCCTAGGTCTGTAGGCTTACAAAATAATAGTTCGTTTTTTTATATAGTGACATATTAAGATCTTAAAGGTAAAAAGCAGGCTAGTATAGTAGGTAATCTAATTGACAACAAACAGCCATGTTCAGCTGGCTTGGTAAAGACGACAGGAGGAAGAAGGAACCAGAGGTGTTCCAGACTGTCGGCGATGGATTAAAGAAACTTTACAAAACAAAACTTCTTCCCCTGGAGGAGAGTTACAAGTTCCACGAGTTTCACTCTCCAGCTCTGGAAGATGCTGACTTTGACAACAAGCCTATGGTGTTACTTGTCGGGCAGTACTCTACTGGAAAGACTAGCTTCATACGGTAAATATTGCATGCACACAACGTGTTGTGTATACCACCGGTACATGAAATGAAATGAAAACAAACAATACGTTTCACACACAGACTGCACTACTTTGCCTGCATGGTACTGCATGAGGGTTAGTGTGTGTGGTTCATAGAGTACTATTTGGTGGATTGCAGGCTACTCCCACCAGACTAATGTATTCTCTAATGCTGGAAGACAAAGCCATTACCTTGCAAGTAGGGTTTGTTTATGTGTATACCCAACATAAATGTCCCTTGGCCCATCCCAATTGTTAGGCATAAAGAGTTAGGTACTGTACATAAAACATGAATTAGTGTGTTGTAGTGTGTCCCAAGTGATAATTTATACCCAGATAATAACCTTTATTGGCCAATATAATACTCTGTTTGCTACAAGCCCTGATTGTGCTCCTTGTTTGGTACTGTGACTTCTTTACACCCTAGTTAGGTCTGACTTAGCAGAGAATCGGACAGGTACATCATGACTGACATGGGAACACGGGAAGTCCTGGGGAAGCCTGCTTTGCAGCGCAAGCTTGTGGGAGTAAGAATTGCTTTATTACAGGCTTCCCCCGGAAAAGTTCTCTTTGCATTAATTTTGGGGAAGAAAGTATTTCCTTTTTTAAAGAACTATAAATATTTTTTGGCCATAGCCAGCAGACCAGCCATTTCATCTAGTTATTATGTGATGCTAATGTGTAAGCAAAGCAACCAACCTCTGGACATATAGAGGATGTAGCCTACAGAGTAACTGTGTTGTATTCACTCAAGACACACGTTGACAGAGTTGGACAGAAACACCAGCATGGGTGTGTACCAGTGTGATAATAACACCTGACTGTTGGTCTATGTAACTGCATAGCTACTATTAATTTCATGCCCCCCCCCCCTCTCTCCCTCTCTCTCTCTCTCTCTCTCTCTCTCTCTCTCACACATATGCTGCTGGGTAGTGGTGGGTTTGGACTTTTTAAAAGCTAGAGGGGTTCTTCACAGAGTGCTGTTAACAACTTCCTGCTCTAAGAGGACATGCACAATCTCCTCAGTTTTCTGTGCCCAGCCTCTCTCTTTATTGGGATGCATGTTACGATGAACAATATTGCCAAAGCACCTATACTTACAATATAATAATGATTACAATAGAATAAATGTCTAAAATCTGATTAATAAAGGGGGGTAAAAATGACATTGCCACAGCAGTGAAAATTAGATATATCAATATCATCAAATAAACACTGACTGATCTCTCTCTCTCTCTCTCTCTCTCTCTCTCTCTCTTCCCCTCCACCAACATTGTAACAATGAGCTGCAGAATGCAGAAAATGCTGAGTAACCTTGGGTCATGCAGAGTGAGTCACAACTCTATATTCAATTTGGGATATGGCCTGTTCCTTAAGACTCTGGACTACTGGAAAAGCACACACCCTTATGTGTTGCTTATCACTACATTATCTAGATAGTTGTACAGTTACAGCTATACGGGTGGAATGTGAGCTGCTTTTTCTGTGCTGCAAAGCTAGTTATGTTGCCTTTGGACAAAGAAGTCGAATATGGAAACATACACTTGTTTGGTGTAACACCATATAACAGTACGTATGGAGATACGTAATACCACAGGTTGACAAACAGAAAACCAAAGAAGTCATTCAGTCATTTTCATGAGAGAAAACCATGGATCTCTGCAGATTACCGATAATGTAACAAAAAGGAAAAACCCATAAGAGATGCTGAGAGTGTTGTAACATGGCCTGTCTATGTTGGCACAATACATTTTGAGGACAGTAAACTGTAATATAATCTGCCCACCACAGTTACAGCCAGGGTAACAATAATTTTCTCGCCATTTTTCAAGCACCTACGTCACTTAAAGTTTATATGCCAAGCACCATCTAAAGACATCCATACACACACACACTATTCCACAAGACTGGAATGTATGTCAAACACCAATTTGGTACTACCAGGTACCGACATGCAGCTCTGACAGAATGTTATGTGTGAAGAATGACTTTGCATCTGTTATCCGTTTAAACACATGCAGTATAGTCAATGTAGCTGTACATTTAACGTATTGTTTCAACACAAATCTTGATACAAGACATGCCATGTGACTGGACTAATAGCTAAGGATTTGACCTCTGCCGGAAAAAAGCTATACGGTATGCATCATCATAATACATCCAAGTGGTGGGAGCCTACAAGTCAAGGGGTCTTTCCAGCCTTCTTGAGTGTTAGACGTTAAAATGGCCATACTGCAGAAAATAGGACTAGGACTGAAATCTTCAAATTGTGTTTAAGTACTCTCTTCCCATGTATCTTATTATATACTGTAACATGTAGTATGTGAATAGTTGTGAAATGGAAGCTGTTCAGTCTATTAAGTAGTTTTTTACTGTACATTGGTGCCACACAGATCATAATGTAATGTCATGATAAACATCTGAGAAGTCAAGTAAAGTTCAAAGTGGATGTAATGAAAATGTCAAACGCACAGGAGAACACACTGCCATTGCATAGATTCTCATAGAGCAGTACAGTCTGTTCATATATTGTAAGTGAGTTTACAAACCTAAATGGCCATAAAGCATCTAAACTTCCTGCTATTATGGGTAAGCCTGGAACCAAAGGGCCTCGGGGGGATTTAAGGGCCTCGGGGGGATTTCAGATCTTCCTGTTGTATGGGTCAGCCTAGTGGCCCAGAGCCACAGGCTTCAGGCTATGTGCATAAAGTCTTGGTGCATAAGCTCTGCAAGATCTGCATACTTGACAGGAGAGGCGTTGTGACTGACGTGTACAACGACCAACTACATAACTCAATGGCCAAGTTAGACGTTAAACTTACACTGACTACATAACTCAATGGCCAAGTTGGATGTTAAACTTGCACCGACTACATAACTCAATGGCCAAGTTGGACGTTAAACTTGCACTAAGGAATTTGTTGGGAAACTTAAAGGCACAAGTCTGGCTGTTTAAAGGTCTTGTAAATGTGTTAAATAAGTAGACTACGGATTTTACGAATGGGGGGGGGGCTTTTTCGTTCACAAGAATATTGCCCATTATTTCGGAGTTTAAGGAGTATATTACTGCCAAGTGTCTGTGTTCGGTGATGCGCTCCTGGTGCCACACCCTCGGGGTCTGGGGTATGTTGGTGTGTAGGCTTGTTCTGTCGGCATCTTCCAGGTTTCATTCTCTGACTAAGATTGAGGTGGCTGGGGAGCGGGTCTGGGGTCCCTGGTGGTTGTGTGTTACTCCACAACAAAATTCTGAGTCCAGAAGCGTTCCATGTTTGCTACCATTGAAGTGCTCCATCTGGTATTCTTATAATATCTTTGTTCCAGGGGCATTAACATGTACTTATGCATGCCAGTGCTGATGTTCCTGTTTCTCCGGCAGCTACTTACTGGAGCAGGATTTCCCTGGGATGCGGATTGGCCCTGAACCCACCACAGATTCCTTCATTGCCGTCATGCATGGCGACAATGAGGGTGTCATCCCTGGCAACGCTCTGGTTGTTGACCCCAAGAAACCCTTTAGGAAGCTCAATGCCTTTGGGAATGCATTTCTCAACAGGTAGGCTACAACACACACATGTTATTTATATTGTATATAGCAGAGGTCTTCAACAGGGGGTCTGGGTCCTCAGAGGTACTGCAGGGGTATTCCAAATAATTTGAACCCAAATAAATGTCAACAAAACTACAACCTAGCTATACATTAGTCTTTCAATAATTATTTTAATGGCTTAGCATTGTTTACTTTTAACCATGGCACCATACATTGTTGACCCGGCAACCAAATATTTTAGATGTGCTATGTTCCTAACAGCCAAGGGGTCCTTAGCTTGAACACCATTAAAGACCTCCGGTGTATATGGGCCTAGGAGAACCAGTACTAAGACAGATAGATAGGAGATAAATAATGGTAGAGAAGCAGAAAGGGAATGAGACAATGAGGCCCAAGAGAAAGTAAGTAAGTAAGTAGATGATGAGAAGCCACGCCACTGCTCTACATTCCGACGTGATTGAATTTCCCTCTGTTCCCTGGTCAGGCTTTCCCTTGTTAATTGCTCTCCACATACTGTATTGGTGTGCCTGTGTCATCCCTGTAGTCATGCTCCTCACAAAGACCACAGTGTTAAGAAAATTCCCCGCTGCTGAACAAATTCTGTTTCTCTTTCATAGCATTTGTTTCTATTTCCCACTATGGGATGCCCCCTAGCATATTTCTCAGAAGCATGCATTATTCTACGCCAGTCGTGACTGGCTGGTGGCCCCTCTGACGCAGTGGCAGGTACCACCCACCTATAAGTACCCCGCACAGCGTCAGAATCGCCATTCAATCACCTTTTCTCACTTTTCCCCAGCAAGAAGAGAGGTCTGGTGAGACATCTCGCTCATGCTACAGAGAACCCACTTACAACGCTAAGGATACTCTCTAGATATGAATGCAGAATAAGCATAAAAGCCATACCTGGTCACATATGGCTAAACACAACATTGTGTGAGATGACCTCTATTCCCACAATCTCTGCCGTCATTGTAGCCCAGGTGTGGGCAATTATTTTTACTTGGGGGCCACATTGAAAATGTCAGAGAACTTCACGGGGCACATTACTTTGTTAACCAACATGCTAAAACATTTTAAAGTAAAAAACTAAACGGCTAACTTTGTTAACTTGCATATTTATGATATGATGCTATTTCAATTAAACACCATTTTCATAATCAAACACAACAGCTCACTTTTTACGCAGCAGTAAATAAAGTAACATTCTGCAGATCTCATCAAGTAATTTTATGGTGTATTTTTAAAATGTTTGATGTACTGGATGGGCCGGGTAGAATGTCTCAAAGGGCCGCATAGCCTGTAGCCTGTATACGGCCCACCCCTTCAAGTGTAACAGTTTAACAGTGCAACTGTTGAGCGAAGCAGATTGAGGCTGGGATCAGATCCCTTGTGGCAGATATAATGCCTTAAACATATATCGCAGTGTTGATTATCTGTCGGGGGTTGGTGAACATGTAACTGGTGTTTGTTCAGCTGGCGGGAGAACGAGAGACTGTGTCTATGGAGGGGAGGATTCGGTGTCTTGTTGTTCTTTTTGAACAACATCCTTCGCGACTCGGCTTTCCTCGTCTCTTCCCTTCCTCCCAACTATGGCCGCTTCAACCCCCTTCCTCTCCCGATACTGAGGACCTACGTCAATGCTCACACCGCTCACCCTTAACGACGGTGTGCACGCCGACATTTTTAGGGTCAAACTCTTTGACTTCATATCGAGCTTGTATTGCCGGAACTTGCCGTCGTCATGTGGGACGTCTAACAGAAACTTGTTTTCAGCGTGAAAGTGACACCTTCACGCAATATGAAGGCAATTGAAGGCAAGCTTTGCTTGACCCTCTGTATGGCGGTGGTGTCAGAATCACCAGAGGTCAGAGGTCAGGATAACCTCCCCTGAACTTGCTGAACTTGCCAATTGGCGTCGCGTTGATGGCTATTAAATGGGCAGGGTTTAGGTGTGCCGACAGCTAAAACAACCAGACGGTTCATCGACTGCCAAGCATTTGCTTTGAGAGTAGCTGCACTTTACAGTTTCAATGGACTGTTTCCCAGATTGAATTGTGGCAACAATGAGTCTGGCATATCGGGTTACAGAATCACGTGACTGGCGGCAACATCAGCTGGGAATACTAAAAACTGTATATCCTATCTAGTGTCGCCCAAACGTGTGTGTGTGTGTAGGTTTGTGTGCGCCCAGCTGCCTAACCCAGTGCTGGAGAGCATCAGTGTGATTGACACGCCAGGGATCCTATCAGGAGAGAAGCAGAGGATTAGCCGAGGTAAGACAAACACACACACACACAAGTAGGATCAACTGTACTGTATATTAGGAAGGAGCGTGTGTGTGTTTCTTTAAACCACGTACACTACACTAACTGCATAATGCACTGCAATAATGTAAGGCGCACAACATCCAACGACCTCTAATGAAACCTCCTGCAGGCCGTACTACTCTCTTCCTCGAGACTTTCACCTCATTCAACCCCCCCCCCCCCACGTCTATGTTAACGTGCACAGTGTGCTGATGTGACAGCACTGTGCAGGAACCCAACCTGTTCTCATGGCTCAATTAGATCTGCCCTTAAAGTCCCTACGGACAACCTTTGGCGTTTGCACAGTGCAGCGACTGCTGTTGTGGAAACACAATTAACTGTTGCTTAAAATGAAATGGCTAGATGCCAAAAGGACTTTTGTTTTGTATTCTTAAAGGTGTAGTCAGCGATACTGGAGAAAGCTGTTTTGATCGAGGTCAAAACAGCGCTCCCTTCAATGCCGCACAACCCAAATTCAGCTGATAATGATTGTTTGATCTGTCAAGGCTAGCTACAGACAGCATTGCTGGATAAAATGATCATTATGAGCTGAATTTAGGTTGTGTTGAGCTTCAGTTTGAATGTGCCGCGAGAATCAGTCTGAGCTTGGAAATTGTTGTGTTTCAGGCCAGTAAACTTGGTGTGTTGCCCACGGGCGTGGTTTAGGTGTGACCAAGGGCACTTGAAAACAACTCCGGTCAAAAACGACAATGGCACATCCTACAGAGGTTAACATAGTAGCCTAGAATCTAGGCTAGTTAACCTAGGCCCTAGATGATACAATATAGGCTCAGTTTTATTCGAATGTATTAGAAGAGCAATGAAAAATATGTTTTCACTCTTCTCCCGACTTTACTACTGCAAGAGTGGATAACAACAGACTCTGCTGGTTCATCCGATCACATGCAAAGTATTTAGATGGTGTTTAAATGGACGGTTCCCCAGATGGATGTGTCCTAACAGACACAGATATCTGGCGTGCAAGGTTAGTGTCTAGCGACTTTTCGGTCTTGAACTTATGTTTTATACTGGCAACATTCTGCCCTGTGGGGATATCTATGTACTTCATACCTTGGCTAATGCTTTTGTTCTTGTTTGTTAATATATAGTGGCCAAACAAAGTGCTTAGGTATGAAGAGGAGTTTAGCAGTTTAGTTGTGAGCCTAATAATCTATGCAGGGGTTCTTCCCAGCTTTGTTGGCTTGATATGTGTCTAATGCTTGACATTCCCAGAGCTTAATACTGGGCATTGCCTTGCCAACCGCAGAGATCTTTGCTAATTTAGGGTGACTACAAATCTTACAACAAAACTCTGCATCTTTTTTTCTTTTTCTTTCTCTCATCTCTCCACTGTCGCTGTTGCCCAAGGCTACATGTAATGCCATAGCCTAAATGCTTCTGTTGCATGTGTATTACAATATTTTCTTTACACTTTATGCTATAACACACACACACACCCTCTCCTGACCACACATTTTTGGCATTTAAAGCCAAAACAACCGGGTTTTTCTAATACTGGTTACAACCAAAAAATGGCAATTGCAAACACTGCTTGATGGGGGAACCTTTTTAACGTAACACAGCCATTTCTGGTTCCATGTCAACCGGTTGTAGGGCCCACCTTAGGGCAATATTTTCAAAACATTTTGGAGGACACTTTATGTGTCCTCCTCACTGAGTGATTTGTCAACCAAATAAACAGCAGTGTTTGTTGTGCGACCCTGTTGTTGGTTTGGTTATAAAAAAACATGACACAGGCTAAACTGACCTATAGCTGACTCAGCACAGCTGTCTTTTCACTGAGACAGAGAGCGTGTCAGTGTGTGAAATCAGGCATTCACATCTGGTTATGTGTGTGATTGTGTGTGTATTTGTGTTTGTTCGTTCACATTTCTTTTGGGTTCATTTTCCCTTTCATTCATTTACATCTTTGTGTTTTTGTGCATTTTTTATGCTTTCATCCATTTCATAATTTCATCAATTCTGTTATTTTCATACGTGTGTCCAGATGCGAGAGAGGAGAGTTCAGGATATAGCTGTCTGCGTAGATGCCACTATGGAGGTATTGTAGAGGTTGGCTGTACTGTCAACTGCGAAAATCTATAAATAGTAGTTGGGAAACATAACTGATGGCTTGAGTTTGAGAATTTTGGTTATTTTTCTTTAGGCTATTTGTTCAAGTTTCCCTTGTTGGTGTCGCTTTTCTATTGTCAAAAGTGAAACTTAAGGGAAATGTAAGGCAAATGTTGAAACTTGGAAAAATAACCCGCTGAAAATTCTGCGTCAAGTTTATCGCTATCCCTTAACGCTTTTGGCCAAACAGCAGTGTTCCCTCTCTGGCCTCCTAGGCCTGTGCAGAGTCAGAAGGTCTGTACAGCTATACAGTATTTGGACAGAGGTTGGGTTGTGAACTGTGACGTTGTCACCTTGATGGCACCACAATTTACCAGTATTGTACATTAAATGGTTTTACATGAGGATTTACAGTGAAAGAACTTAAATGATGAATTAAGACTTTTTTGCCTTGTTGAGTCCACTATTGATGTTTTTTCTCGCTGGGTTCAATTCAAGGCACTAAATTTAGTCAGTAGTCGTTTGCAATGTTTCAAATTAGTCAAACCTATTTCAAAAGTTTGGATTCAACCAAATGTCCAGAGAATGTCTCATTTTGTAGTAGTATTCAATAATATGAATCATAACCATACTATTTTCTCAGCTTCTAGAACTTACATTCTCATGTATGGTTAGGTTTTGCATGGAAAACCTTTTAACAGACTAATACTTGCTTTCACACATTGTTAATTGTTTTCATATCCTGTGGAATGTCTGCAGGTAAGAGTGAATTTTGTCCTTGAAAAGACTAGAAAGTCAAATGGATCAGTAGACCACTGCTGACGAATCATTAAGTTATTTATTAACTATTCTGTGAACAGCGTTTATTATAAATGCATTTGTGTCATACATTGTCAGCAGGATGCAGCAGTTTTGTGTGTTCTATCTGTTTTGACATGCTATGCAATTTCTTTAGTTGATATACATTTTCCTGTAAAAACAGGATGGGCTGTCAGGATCCTATTTGTATTCGATAACATAGAAGAAAGAAAACACTACGTTTTATCTTATAGACCAGCCCTGTTATTCTGGTTTGAGTTAAATACAGCATATTTCAGTAATAAAATAATTGGTTAGAATTCATGCAGCCTTTGAGTTCATTCATTAGTTTTTCTCTTTTTTTTCTTTCTTTTTTTTCTGTTTAGACAGCCGTGACCAGATCATTTGTTAAGTGACTTAAATGGATCTTGGCAGAACATCTTGATAAAAGATTTTTTTGATTCCATAGTTCAGTAAGCTGGGTCACATATTGTAATCACATCCATTATTGTCTGAAATTACTGCACATGATGTTTAACAACATTTTGAATGTCCATTTGTTTATTAAATGCTCCACCGTTTATTCAACTGTGGAGTTTGGATGTTAGGGAAGTAGGGGAAAACCAAAACCTTTGAGAAAATCAGTGTAGTTACCAGCTTGGATCTTGGCAGGATCCTCTATCCTCTAGTAAACTAACATTCCTCTCTCTCTCTCTCTCAGCATGTTGTGATATGGGTGTCCTTAGCTTCCAGCAAAGACATAACTAGTTATGGCAAGTGTCCTCAGTCATGCAGAAAGCTCTCGTCTTACAAGCATTCACAAACATTTTCTGTACAACGTTCAGTGTAGCCTGTCCCCCCCCCTCGCTCTCTTTTGGGTGAAAGCTCTCTGAAAGAGGTGGGATTGACCAATTCAAGTGTCATATTTAGACCATTGCTATTCTTCTCCGCTCCTCTCGCAGGCTATGACTTTGCAGCTGTGTTGGAGTGGTTCGCAGAGCGAGTGGACAGGATCGTCCTGCTGTTTGACGCGCATAAACTAGACATCTCAGATGAATTCTCAGATGTAATCAAGGCCCTGAAAAACCACGAAGATAAGATCAGGTACAATCTGCCAGCTCCCACAAAACCTGTGCTGAAAACACAACCAAGTGTTCCTACACAGCCCTGAAACAAACCCAAAGTGGTGCACAAAATCCTAGCCTTTGCAATCAGTTCTTAAGTGCGGGGCAGAGTTATCACCAGAATTACATAATTACCACCTTTAACCTCATGATTGTGCAATGCACTGTTACGACACAATGTTAAAGAAAAGTGAAAGCTTTGTGATATCTCAAAAGCATCTCGAGGCCTTCCAATTCAAAAGGCTTCAGCGAATAAGCTCTCCCCTTTCCATCTGTTCCAGGGTGGTGCTGAACAAGGCGGACCAGATAGAGACCCAGCAGCTAATGAGGGTGTATGGAGCCCTTATGTGGTCGCTGGGGAAGATAGTCAACACACCGGAGGTAAGCAGGCGTGTAAATGGTTATTTTCCATCACTAACTAAATGGATAAACTCAAATGGAGGCTGTTCAAATGGAGTCTGTTCGGTTGACTAACTGGATTAACCGAAGCACTGCTTTGGTGTCAAGTTTCCTTTTCCACCCTTTTTATCTTTTTAAGGAGGTATTAAAAAGCTATAGACTTGATTCTCACGAAAGGAAGAAATTCTGCGAGTGTTTGGATAAAGTTTAGCCAAGTGTCAATGCTTAAATGATTATGTAATGGACTGCATTTATATTGGCGCTTTTCTAACCTTCAGGCCACGGAAAGGCACTGTGCAGTATTGCCACACAATTGCACACACACACAATGTGTGTGTGTCAGCTATGCAAGGTGCCATTCAGCCAGCGACCGGGAGCCATTAGGTTAGCAGTTTGGTGTCTTGCTCAGGAGACTTGGCCGTCATCCAGGAGGCAGCGAACCAGGGATTTTTATGATCACCTGTTGCCCTGCTCAAGCCACTGTGCCACTATCGCCTTTTAAAGCTATTGTAAGCTAATGTGCTATTTGTCAAATTCACCATGTAGCGCTTTGCATTCCGCTAGTTTACCCTTCCCTGTGCGTGCAAAGAAAAGGGGAAAAAGGAATCCAGTACTTCTACACAGCCCTGAAACGGTGCTCTCAGTCTCAACACCAACTTGGCTTGGCAATGCATTTAAATGTGTGGGGCACTTCTGTGGGAGTTTACTTTGATTTGAGTTCAAAGTTAGCAATAGTCGTCAAGAATGATTAACCCAGCCTTTAAATGAGTACACTGAAGTGTTCCAGTGCTCATTGAAGTGGGTGTCAGAACAGCTGGATGCCTAGTGATTGGCAGGCTTGGCAGAGGCCTGCCCTCTTGATGGTTCTCTCTTTCTCTCTCTCTCTCTCTTTTAAACCCCGCCTCCGTCCGTGACTGACAGGTGATCCGCGTTTACATCGGGTCTTTCTGGTCCCACCCTCTGTTGATCCCAGACAACAGGAAGTTGTTTGAAGCCGAGGAGCAAGACCTGTTCAAGGACATACAGTCTCTACCGAGAAATGCCGCCATAAGGAAACTCAATGACCTGATCAAGAGAGCCAGGCTTGCCAAGGTACCTGGAGTGGACGCACATGCACTTGCGCACACACACACACTCACAAATTACACTTGTTCAACAAAATTGTGTTTTTTGGTACTTAAACTTTTTTATCTTTTTTTTTTTGTAGTATAAGTCATCAATTTTTACCTACAACACAACAGATAATAACGGCACAACATAAAGTGCTCATTTTACATAAGAAAATAACATGTTGTTGTTGGAATTCTGTTCATCGTCGTCTCATGATCGAATAATGTGTTGTTAAATGTAATGTTGCTACAGTAAGTGAACTATGTTCTGTGTAACTGAACAGTCAGCCAAGCACAAGATAACGCTGTTAGACTTCTAACCCCGACTTGTTAGGTCGTAAGGGTGTATTTAAAAACTTTACTTTTACTCCTCAGAGAATGAGCACAAAAATGGTGACAGAAATAAAGTATTTCATGCCGAGGTTTTATTTTTTTGGCAGTAGTTTTGCGTGTGTGCGTACACACAAGCACAGACATGCATATGTTTCCTATTCATTCTTCACCTGACATCCAAATGTGACATTCCCCACCCAATGCAGCTGTTAGCCTTGACAGATCCCATTTAGGCCATTTCAGTTCCCCTTTTTCAGCCCTCGGACTAGCGCGCGTCAGGTTACAAAGTCCAATCCATAAAAGATGTTCACGGCACCCTCAAAGACACGAGCGAGTGTTCTAACCTGAAAGTCGCCTACAATGCCATGTAACGTAAACGCCTCCTGTATTTTTAAGTGGCCATTTGAATAGTCAAATGTTACAATGGCGACGCGCACTGTATGTGAGAAGTACATGCATTTAAACACACATTGTGTATTCAACTAAATTGTCTTGAATATTAAGAAGATTGTATTGCAGCCACTTTAACATACCGTGAGTGCAGCTATTTCAAAAACAAGTGATTTACATTTTCAAAATTGGTAGTTTTGGACACCTATTTGCCTGTGCTTACTCTTATGTCGCTCATAATGACAAAGGGCAATGCGTCAGAGCGTTCAAGTGAACCGAGGTCTTAGACTGCAAACGAGATTGAGCTAAAACTTAAAATGAGCTTGTACTCTTCCAAGTTAATTATTTCCTGTTTCCTGTTTGAACAGGAAGTCAGGTACTAGAGGAGAAATAGTTCACTTCCTAGTGTCAACATAGAGGCAACGTGCACAGTTTTCTCATAAAGTTGAGTGAGTGGACCTTTCCTGTCTAATGGCTCATCGTACTTTGTGTGCATTTCATTATGGCCATCAAGGACAGAGGATGGATGGAAATACACTTATGTGCTGCTGGCCAACGCACACACACGCGTACATACACACGTACACACACACGTCTGATACCAGTTTAAGCTCTTAACGACTTTCTAGAAGTGATGCTGTCAATTTCCAGTGGCTGTTAGCATTTTCACTCACAAAATGTATCTGTAATTTCTACTGCAAAGTTAGGCGGTTCTTAATTAACTACTTGAAAATGTTCTTTTTTTTTATTTTTATTTTTCGAACATAGGCTTTACGTAACTAAAGGCTGGCTCTGCGAGGCTACTTCCTAAAGAAAGCTCCTGACTGTACTGTGAAGATACTGACTGTATCTTCCCCTGCGCAGGTTCATGCATACATTATCAGCTCTCTGAAGAAAGACATGCCCAATGTTTTTGGGAAAGACAACAAGAAAAAAGAACTGATAGCCAGTCTAGGAGACACCTACAGCCGCATCGAGAGGGAACACCAGATATCACCCGGGGACTTCCCTAACCTCAAGAAGATGCAGGTATAATGTATAGATCAAATCAGCACACGAAACCACGACACAGGTCCCATATTGGTAAAGACTACAGAGCCTATATATTGCATGTGCTTTAATAATATAGCCCATAATATTGATGCATAAAAACAAATAAGCGTAAAGAAAATACAGACCACAAGAGGGCATATTCTCATATATTAATCAACACCTTCATTAATAAACAGATGAAATTAAATGATCGATCTATTGTCTGTCTTAACATTTGGGTGTAAATGATGTATTATGGCGTTTCGTGACACGTTCGATCGTGACACCCCTATCTCTCCTCCCCACTCAGGACCTGCTCCAGGCCCAGGACCTCACCAAGTTCCACCCGCTGAAGCCCAAGCTGCTGGAGGCGGTGGACGACATGCTGGCCAACGACATCGCCGGCCTCATGGTGCTGGTGCGGCAGGAGGAAAAAATGCGGCCCAACCCCGTGGTGAAGGGCGGCGCCTTCGACGGCACGCAGGGCGGCCCGTTCGGCCACGGCTACGGCGAGGGCGCCAGCGAGGGCATCGGCGAGACGGACTGGGTGGTGGCGCGCGACAAGCCGGCGTACGACGAGATCTTCTACACGCTGTCGCCCGTCAACGGCAAGGTGACGGGCGCCAACGCCAAGAAGGAGATGGTGAAGTCCAAGCTGCCCAACGCGGTGCTGGGAAAGATCTGGAGGCTGGCCGACATCGACAAGGACGGCCTGCTGGACGACGAGGAGTTTGCCCTGGCCAATCACCTGATTAGGGTCAAGCTGGAGGGACACGAGCTGCCCCAGGACATACCTGCTCACCTCGTGCCCCCCTCCAAGAGGAAACTAGCTGAATAACACCCTAGTAGAAACACACCCTGCTACCGGAGAACTGTCAGCTTGTTATTAGGTATAGCAGTAAACCAACTAACTAAGGCCCACCAGAATATTCACACAGTAGCTGACTTGGTTAAGTGAATAAATAAATCAATGTCTATAAGGCATTCTCTGATTGACTATGCATACTTGTGTTGGTATTTTCATGCTGCAACATTTTACATTGTATTGGAGGCAGAAGACTCCCCATGAGTTTATGTTCAGTTAAACAGATTTTTCTTTCTTGAAGGAGTAAAGAAAATAAATGGAAAAGAAAGCAATATAGCAACCTTATAAAAACCACACTGGAATATTATACTAATGTCATTAACTTGGGAAGTATGGATTAGAGAAAGGGACGACAACTAAAAACTGACATTAACTGGAAGTTAGAACACCCACAAACCACCCTAATAGGTAAACAAATCGTTTGACAAATGTAAAGAAATTAACGGGGGTCTGTCGAGTAATAATCACTCCTGATTTGATTTTTTTAATGTCTCAATGTAGCTTAGTTTTCCTTTATATTTTCATTTTGTTGTTTTGTTTTTTCCTTATAAAATACTTGATTTAATACAGAAAGAAAGTGTTTCCTGACGCATGAGAAATCATAATGACTATAAATATAGTAGTGTCAAAATACTGTGACTATGAAGGTATATGAACAAAATCCTAATTGTGCTAATATTTTGTTATGTGGAAATACGAGTCTCATGATTAAGATTAATATTATGTGTTTGAACACATGTATTAGTGTTGTACTGTAACATGTTTATGTATTA
>JAODVN010124576.1:0-15874 GCA_025434125.1 Chologaster cornuta
CCATCGCGTCGCCATACGCCGCGCCCTACGCCCCCGTGCACGGCTACATCGCCCCGCCCCCTTCCCTCTCCCCCTCCCCCTGCCAACGGCCCGCGGACGCCACCGCCGAGCAGCAGAGGGCGGCGTTGCTCCGCGCCTCCATGCCGCCGCCCTCCACCGACGCCGCCCCGAGAGCCGCTCCGTCGCCACACCACCTCCACCACCACCAGGGGGCGCCGCACCTGCAGCACCCCGCCCTGGTGCCCGGCCTGGCCCAGGGCGGGGTGCTGGTGCACTACACGGACGTTCCCCAGCGGAAGGACGAGAGGCCTCGGACACTCCACAACGGCGAGCTGCTGGAGAGGAGCCGGCGCTTTGACTCCGCCCCCTCCTCCAAGACGGCTGCGGGCAAGCCTCGGGACGCGCCGCCCGCAACCTCGTCGGCCTACGAGGCCCGGCATCTGCACCTGCCCTCGGACTACGCCGCCCACAGACCCGGCCAGATGCTGCCGCCCAACAGCCACGGGGAGCTGGCGCCCCCTAGAGGCCACCCGGAGAAAGGGGGCATCCTGGTGGGCAAGCCAGTGAGCCGCGGCGGGCCCTGCGTCTCCTCGTCCTCCTCCTGCGCCCCCACCTTCACCTTCCCCCCGCCGCTCAGCGTTGACGCCCTGAAGTCGCCCCACACCGTCATCCAGACGACCCACAATGCAACAGAGTCGCTCTCCCACGGCCTGCCGTCCGCCGGTGTCTACGCCCAGTCGCCCGTCCTGGGCTACGTGGCGGAGGGCGGATCGCAGCAGCAGCAGCAGCCAATCGGCTACCATGGCAGCCTCCCGCATCACCTGCTCATCCCGGGGCCCCAGCCGCTGATCATCCCCGTGTCGGGGGTCGGGGTCACCTCCGTGGACCTCTCGACCTCCTCCTCACCCGCGTCGCATTTCCCCTCCGCGCTCTCCTACGTCTCGGCCAAAGCTGAAGCCGGGGAACCGGCGGTGGTCCAAGCCCAGCTGCACCTGCCCGTCATGCCCGCCCCGGCGGCCCCCAGCGCAGCCCCCCCGTCGCTGCCCCCGTACTTCATCAAGGGCTCCATCATCCGCCTGGCGGACGGCGAGCTGAAGCGCGTGGAGGAGCTGAAGACGGAGGACTTCATCCAGAGCGCCGAGATCAGCAGCGAGCTGAAGATCGACTCGTCCACGGTGGAGCGCATCGACCGCAGCAACGCCTCGCCGGACTTCGCCCTGGTGCAGTTCTCTGTGGGCGAGCAACACGCTCAGGTCAGTCGCACTGGCATCTCCGTGTTGGGACTTACTCGTTGCATGTTAGCATCTGTAACTCCGCCCACTAGGCTGAGAGGAGGGGCTGTCTTTACCATTAACGTAAACCATTCGTTTATGTTAGACCAGTGTTGCAATCGTACATTTAATCATCCAATCGGCCTTGGATGATTAAAAGGCGTTTAGAGCCATTTTTGACCCATAAAATGCAGTCAACGTTATAACTATCATTGATGTCTTGTCATTACAGGGCTGTATTACTTTTATTTAGTTAATAGCTCACATAAACACTTCTGAGGGTGCAGAATTCCGTTACTGTATCTGTATCTGTATTTAGTAACTTTTGAGAGATTTCAAAGTTCTGTAACATGAGGCTTAGGCACGAGATGCTCTTTTTATCAGTTTTGACCAGTGACCATAACAGGAAGTCAGGAAAAATGGCATTAGCCGCATATTTGTCTTTAAGACAAATCAGACAGAATAACTCGGAAATGAATAGAATGATAATACTGTAGTGGCGTTTTCAGTTATCCATGGGCTGTTTTATGGAGACCATTCCATCACAACACAAAGTATATCATTGTGGTTGAAAGGTCTCAACCAAGCACACTATTATTATGTTTGTTTTGATACCACATGACACGCGATGGCCTCTGCCTGTCTGCATTCTCCACATGACATGTCTCCTGTGATCTCAAAGCTTGTTTTACATCTGTAATCATTAAAGTGCAAGGATGACTTGTCATGCAAAATGTGTGTTCTGGTTTGGAGCTTCAAAGAGATTTGAGAGATCAAGAAAGAGACATGAGGTTCACAGATGAGAACGGCTTTGGTAAAACAGAGTGATCTGATACAGTAGATCGGCCGCTTTTCTTGTTCTGCTCACATTAACATGTAACATTCACATTTTCTATTACGCAGTTGATCTCTTATCTCTTAGTCTGTTTTTTCAATTGCAGTCTTAAACGCAGATACATACACATACACATACAGTAAAATCTTACTATCTTTGATTGCCTCCGATGAAGCCAGATAATCTTGTTCGTCTGTCCAAGCTGCCATATCACTACCCACACATCTCTACCCATCTTTCCCACCCCCGGTTTGTCTTTCATCGTGGTAGCTGGCCACCTTTCAGAGACATATCTGTATCTCATGAGTACTCTCTAGTGGTATTTACTTTTATTTTCACTTGGATGTGTGTGCTTTGAGTTTGCAGTCAAGATGACTCTGGACCAGTGATTTGGAACGATAGTTGCCTGGGTTTGGTCTTGCGCCCTGCGCACCCCCCTTTGGGCTGCCCAGTTGTTTGTCTTTCTTGCTTTCTACTTCATCTCCGCCCTCCGTTAACTGGTTCTGTTCATTCCCAGATCGTCTCCTTGCTCTGCCAGACATACAATGAGATGCTAAGCAGTGCGGATTGCAGTGACGCTACATGTTAGCGTAGCTTTACCCAAGCACAGCGTGTGAACCCTAAAATGTGTTTTATGGGCTGTAAACGAAGTAATTGGATTGATCTGTGATGAGACACATCAATGCTGGTGTTTATATTGACTAAATTCTTTTTTTTAATGAAAAAATAATGAATTTTATGGACTAAAAGCAGAACTACATGTCATATCCATTAAAAATCACCCCAGGACCTAGCTGGTTTTCATTGGTAACCTTAGTACGATCATACGTCATCAAATTTAAATGTTAACATTCATGTTAATGGGGGTCCTATCAGTGTACACTTTAATGAATATTCTGGCATAGCTTCTAGTTATTTAATGGTGATTGATTTTCCTTATAGAGATGATTGTAGCTACAAGTACATAAATGTTTAGTGCTGTTTGGCGTTTCAAGTGAAAAGGCATAATAACATGTCTTTCTCTCTTAGTTACAGCACATTGTTTTTGTGACCTTCTTTGACCAGTCTGTCTGTTATTTCACATATTTTACATATGACATATACCATATATCACTTGTAAACAGTTTTCGGCAGTAACTAGTTGTAATATTATTACTCAGTAACTAGTAGTGTAACTAATTACGTTTTCCAAAACAGTAGTAATATTACAATTGCTAACATAAGTAACTAATAGTTACTGCGTTACAAGAACAAGATTTTTGGTCCTAGCTAACTATGGTTTGTTAATTGAACCAACCTGTCCAACCATCTGGTTTGAGAGGCTGCAATGTTTTGACTTTGGCTGATCGTTGACTCCTAAGGTTCATTATTGTCATTTTTCAGAATGGGTGAGGCAGGGTAGTGAATGTGAAAGTAGTATTGTAATGTAACTAGTAATGTAACTAATTACTTTTAACACTCAGTTATAAGTAAAGTAATATTGTTGCTTTTTGAAGGAGTAATAAATAACCAGTAACATATTAAAATTCCTGAGTAACTTACTGCTTGTAAATCTAATAAAGTTTTGATGATTTAGATGAACTCACTCAAAACATGTCCTTCTAAAGTCTCTAATCCCACCATTACAAACAACCTAGGTCAAGGACATGTGTATTTCCGTGTTCGTTTTGGCCATTGTTGTCATGAATCCTCTTTCACGTGTCACGTCATCGCACGCAGGCATGCACACATCACAGCACACGTGCATGTTCAGCAAAGCGTATGTTGACAGCGTTGACGTAGATTCTGTGTGTGCATTGCTGTGCTATTCTAAACCCTCTGTTTGGCAGGTGAGCGTGGAGGTGCTGGTGGAGTATCCTTTCTTCGTCTTCGGCCAGGGCTGGTCTTCATGCTGCCCAGACCGGACCACACAGCTCCTGGACCTGCCATGCACCAAGCTATCGGTGGGCGACGTTTGCATCTCCCTCACCCTCAAGAACCTGAGGAACGGGTCCGTGAAGAAAGCCCAGTCACTGGAGCTGGCTACACCCCCCGCCTCCTTGGACCCCCTCCAGCCCAGAACCACGCCGGACGCTACCAGGAACTGCAGCGGGGGAGCTCCCAGGCTAGGGGAGCAGGAGAACGGGTTTGGCCAGCGGGGGAGCAGAGGGGTTGTCGGCTCGACGAATGCAGAAAACGGGGAACTGGGCTTTGGAGCGAGGCCTTCGCCTGGGAAAGGTCAGGCTGAAGCTGTTGCTGGCAGACCACCGTTGGGTCGAAAGCGAAGGTGGTCAGCGCCTGAAGGTCGCAAAGTGGAAAGGTTTGAGGAGGAGCCGCCCTTGACCCTCCCAAAGCCTTCGTTCATCCCCCACGAGCTAAAGGTCAGCATGGAGGGCAGGTCGAATATTGGAAAGTGACGGCTGAATGGATTCTTAAAGAAACCCCTGGGGATTTAGAATTTATAAAGCAATCACGAATGTCCAAAATAATGTTCAATTTCTATTGTTTTCTTTTTTCATGTTTTTATTTTCCTTTATTTTCTGTCTTTCTGTAGAGGCAAATGTACCCACCTAATCTGTATAGTTACATACACATTTTTAAACAGTAGCTGGAAAAGGTATTAAATACATTGCCCTTGGTTTTAATAGGATAATATTTGGCATATAGTTTGTGAAGCTGTGCTAGATGTTTATTAGGCTGTGTGGCACTTTTATTCAGTCATTCACACTGAGATAGCCCACAGTTTCTCGATAGTGACTTCACACACTACTACTTCCTGTAGGTGAACTGTCATAGCCGCTGGCCCCAGTCGGCAAAATAAATATGATGTCAGCCGAGTTAGAAACTATTTGTAAAACATTCAAATTTGTTAAAGGCCGTCAACTAGAGCAGTGGGAGGCATGTTAAAAAGGTGTCTTTCTTGTCTAAAGCAGAAATGTACCTATGTGATTTACTAGATCAAGTTGTACCCGGTCCGACCCGTGATGTCATCAGACAGTGCCAGTGTACCCAACTCTTTGGAATGTCTCGCCCTACTATGGTTTGGGGCAGTGTTTTTCTTTAGTTTAGTTTAATTATTTTCTTTTTCAACATTTCCCCTGCTCTTCAGTCTCAGCAGATGAGATACTTGTTTTGAATATCTTAACTGTTGGTCAGGGGTCATTTACAACTAGATTATACCAAGGTGATTCAGTTTTACTATACAAGTGATATACATTTACAAACACAACAGCTTCACTTTGAGAGGAAAATTGTTTGGGGAGGCCGCATTTGCTTTCATTGCAACCCTATATTACTTACATTGAAGAAATCATGTGTGAGAGAAGCAGAGGGAATTTGCATGTCTGTTCTGAGAGGGTCAGAAAGTTGTTTTTAAGGCACTTAACCCACCTGGCACACTCACAACGCAGCCAATACCATGCTTGCATGTTTTATTATAGCATACCTCCCCACTCTTCTGCAGTACTGTGTGCTCTATTTTGTGTTATCTTTTTTATTTTCGAGGGGAGGAAGTAGCAACAGCACTTTGGAAATGTAAAGAGTCATTCAGTAATGGGTGATTGTGCCATGTGGTCACATGCAAGGAAATGGATGAATGTAAGATGCTAGTCCCAGTTATCACAGTATGACCAGAAAACGTTGTTACCTCCTCAAGAGCTGTAGAACTTATGGACACTACTGCCTTTTGACATGTTTTATTTACACACAGAGTCCAAAAGAAGTAGAGAAAGAATCAGGCATGTGGACGAGGAAGGCAGGTGTGAACCCCCGGGGGTCATATTCATAGCTGACATGTGTGTGTGTGTGTGTGTGTGTGCGTGTGTGTTTCTACGCAAGTGCACTGTACATGAATGCTGGTCTGTGTATGTACCTTTAATCACACATACACACACACCAACACACAGAAACACAACATGCACACCCAGTTATAGAAACCAGCTAAACGCTAAATTTAACAACCTTCGATACGTACTGTACTGTTTAAGAAGCACTTGTGTGTACATTTTGGTGCAAATCGTCCCTCCTGGAAAGAAACTAGTTCAACCTCCATTTATTCTGTGCATATGGCTATCAATTGTAATTAAGGTGTGTGTGTGCGCGTGCGTGTGTGCAGTTAGCAGTTTGCGTATGTGTACAGCACAGTATGTGTATTGTATGTACAGTACCTAGTAATGTATAAAGGAAAATGATACTCAAAAGATATAGACAGTCCAGTGTTGCTACTTCAGTGTCGCTCTACTTAAGGGAATTTGCACTTTGCACATCAGGAGGAGGGAATTGTAGGGAAATGGGCCCTACACTAAACATCCAACACACTAGGAGACCATTATACAGAATGATTGAAATTTAATTATATATTAATTAAGAAACAGATTTTGCTCATTTTATTTAAGTAGCCACTGTTACTAATAATATCCAGCAGTTGGAGAGAAAGAAAAGTCTCCATAGATGTTGCTCATTTTATTTAAGTAGCCATTGTTACTAAAAATATCCAGCAATTGGAGAGAAAGAAAAGTCTTCACATTCAATTTAATTAAAAAGGATCGTCATCATCATTGGTTTGGCTCATCTTATAAACAGTTTAGAGTGGTTGGTGGAGGAATGTATAAA
Source organism: Chologaster cornuta (assembly GCA_025434125.1). Classification (NCBI taxonomy): domain Eukaryota; kingdom Metazoa; phylum Chordata; class Actinopteri; order Percopsiformes; family Amblyopsidae; genus Chologaster; species Chologaster cornuta. Next base: position 6,697 of record JAODVN010124576.1, read on the forward strand.
TAGGTAAAAGTACCCTTCTATTGCGGCAATCTTCTATTACAGTTCAGGTTGTCTGAGCAGGTCTGTTTATGGTCCTGAATACATGTCTCGGCTTGTAGCTGTAGACAGCTGAAATCCCAATTAGCAATTACCTCAACTGATGTGTTTGTCTGTGTGGGCCAAACATTGGGGCCAATGGGCGTCAATTTAATTGAAAAATCATCCTTGTTGGCTTAAATCCAACCCCCCCCCTCCTTTTTTTATGTTGACTAGTATAGTGTAATGTGATGTGCCTGAAAACTATGAAGTCTCCGCTAATTTGTCAACTTTAATTAATTAATGACATATATTGGATTTTAAAATGGCTTCTCCTGACACCTACATAGTGAATACACTGTTGTTTTTCCAGTTTGCCTGCCTGAGTGTGTATAAGTTAATTGAATAGATAACTGTGTGGCTGGAGTGAACGTACAGACCAACCAAACAGGATTAAGAGAAATGAGAGACATGCCTCGGGTTTCAGTGTATTTTGAATGTAGTGTTTTGAAATGACATGTGTGACGTGTTTTTGACATGCATCATGCTACATTGCACAGTATCTTATAGTAATAGGTGGAGCACACTATAATGAATACCACTACAGATTGTTGACCAAGGCAGGACACATTGTGCGTGATTGGCTGTGACGTTTTCGGTTTCAGACGATTCTTCCAGGTGTCTGGGTTGCTTGGTCTTGAAACTGGTTTGTTTAAATGTGTATCTCACTAACAACACAGAGCAACTAAGGTGAAATTGTTCCTACAGGCTTCGAATGGGGCGCCGCTGTTTGCGGTGTTCGGTCGGTTAACACAGTGACAGCAGATGGATGTGTGCTCAGATGTTTATTAGCTAGATGCACGTGGAAGGGGGTGAACAACTGCACCCATGTAAAATAAAAAAATGCTTTATTTGTTTTATAATAAAACAGGGTTTGTCAGATCAACACCGCAGAAGAGCATTTCGATTTCCTAATTTTTCGCTATTGTTACATTATGATCATAGCTCGTAGATGTGCTGTAGCGCGTCTGTATGAATGTGTGTGTGTGGGCACATATTGTATGTGTCTGCATCAGCATTTGTTTGTTCTTGTCGTACCCCTCTGTTAACAAGTAAACAACAAAGCTAGCAACACCAGCTCAACAGGCATATCGCTCCATCCAAACATACAAAGCTTCAGGTCAGGTAATGGAAGATACAGTATATCTACAGAGCCAAAACTAAGCAAATCTCTAGTTGATTTGGCAATCTCACAAAGCAATAGCGCCATATTTAGGTGGCACATACAACACAGACACACAAGAGCATTCCACAAAAGTTATTTGCAAAAAACATGTAATAATTGTCGAACGTTAACTTCGAACCAAAAAAGGAAAAAGGTAATGACACATCTTTAGCCTGGACGTGGCACAGCCCTATCTTACATCTAGCATCATATGTTTAAAGGAGCCATATAAGTTTGTCTAACACAACCAAATGTACTAGCATCCTTAAACCCATTGAATTATGTTTGCCTTTCGATATTGCAGTTGCAAATGCAATTGTGTTTCAGGGATATGTTTCATATATGCAGTAATAGACCACCCTTTGGAATACACCATATTAGTAGAATCTATAAAACCGGGTTGTCTTGATGATTTTGCATTCGCAGCATTACTCTAACACACACATTACTCAGCAGAAACCGGATTTTAAGGCAAGGCAGATGTTCCGACTCTGCCCAGATTTGCCTCGTTGCCACGTCTCCCAGTGACCTCGTTAACTTTGTTTCAGGTACCCAATCATAGCCAGCCAGCCTCACAAGCCCCTCCCTCTTAGGGGCATAGCAATCAATTTATCCTCAGCAAGTGCAACCGTTAGCTACCTTATAACATAGCCTAGCCTGGGCTATTCCATGGCAGACCTGGACTGCCTGTTGTCTCCACCCATTGTCATCTTTTGATATTTGGTCCGCTCCATTAACACTTTAATAATACGCAAGTCACAGTATTTTATACTCTAAGGAAACAACGTGCTTAATAGGATACTTTTATTTAAACGTTGAATTCTTAAATGTAGACTGTACAATTAGTTTGCGGGTAAACAATACAGTTTCCAACTGGCTCCAACATTTTTTAATTTTATGTTTTATTTTACTTCAATATTATTTTGGATTTTGCAAAAATAACACCAGATTTCCCATTTGATGCCCTTGAAATGTACCCCAATGTGCAATATGTTTTATTTTCCTGTGCCAAGTGTGTAGCATAGTCCTAATGGACTGTCTTTGTTTCTAATCTGCGTTTGTGTGTAACATTTGTGAGACAGAGTTAGATTGTTAACAAAAAAATGAAACAAATGGAGAGATTACCTGTTGTCTTTGTGGCCTTCCTGGTTGTGTGTGTGTGTGAATGTGTGCGTGCGTGTGTGTGTGCGTGTGTGTGTGTGTGTGTGTGTGCGCGCAGTTGGCACCTGTTTGTTACTGTGTGCACACCATGTCAAGCGTGCCACAATGCTGCGTCTTAGAATGTTTGCTATTGTGTGTGTGCGTGTGTGTCTGTGATGGGTGTGTAATTCTGAAAGTATTTTCTCCTATACTGTCTGTGCGATCATAAACCCAGACCCGTAGCGGTTTTCGGTAAGACCCACAGAAAAGAATATAAATAAAATAAACCTCATTCTCCGTGGGGACCACTTTTTTTTTTTTTTTTTTTTAAAAACAACAGATGCACATGTATGTAGTTGTAAAAGACTTGATAATGTTTCAGCACTTTCTAATCCTAGGACGGGCTCGGTCTAATCCCTCTTTCTGAGGCCGGTACCTTCCTCATGGGTAACATTCATTCAATACAGATACAGAGAATGGAAGAGAGGGGTAGGTGTGTGTCAAGATTGAAGAGAGAGAGAGAGAGGGAGAGATGGCTTGGTTTAAGTTTTTGCACATCGCCTTGCCGTAACCTTGCTTTTATCTGTCTGCTCCTTCTCGCTTGGCACCCAGCGCGTTCCTGGGTCCAACGGGCTGAGGTGCTAGGTGGTACCATGGTTCTTATCTATTGGTTCTATCACAGAGCGCACCTTTTCTTTCATTGTGTTCTGGTTTGTTTGGAACCTGTTTCACTCGCTCTAATTATCATCTAGCTGTGCTGTCCCAAATCTTTTTTAAAGGTACACTCCTTTGATCTTTGATTGCCCAACTGCAGCTTTCAGCTCTGTTGATGTCTGAAACACAGTTGTGCAAAATAAAGTAGTAGTAGAGAATATTGGGGGGGAGCATCCACACGTTCAAACCAAATTAACGTTTTTGTAACACTGGCTTCAACCACAAAGGAGCTTCCAGAAACAACGTGAGGAGTGTACCATTTCCATTCTACAAACCCTGGTGGATACGTTCACAAACAGGCGTTTACAGCGCAGCTTGATTAGTTTGCGCTGTGTGAATAGGTGCATACAAACATTAGCTTACTTTACATTATCTTTGGTGCAGGAGGTTTATTTTTCTGTTTTCTGTCTCCTTGTAGCACTCAATATAATGTCAGGGGACTTAAAACTATTTAGAGAATGTGTCATTGTTAAGTTTTTTTTGACAAGCTTTCTCATTGGAGAAACACCGCTGTTGTTGTCTTTTTTTTTATTGGCTTATATACTTGCACAAAATGACAAATAAAATGAATGTGGGTGTGCGAGCTTTGACTTTTCAATCAGAAAATGAGGCATGTGGTCTCTTTGTTAGTTGATGTTGGTATTTTCATTTTGCATAAAGGATGTGTTTTTGGCACTTTGTTGTATTTTGAAATCGAAGAGAATACGATCAGGATGTTTTTTTTTTTTTTTTTCAAACTTGACTGTTGTTTGAAACCATGTCAATGTCCATAGCGCTGGATAACCAACTCAGGCAGAAAGGAAAAAAGATTTTAGAAGCCCGATCAACCATTTAGATTTCCCCAATCAATTTACCTAAGTGGGCCATTTGATATGGGTTATAAGGTATGTAAATGTATTACATATTATTTCATATGATTAACAACCATCATTATTGATAATGAGCTATGAATATGATCATCATTATTATCATTACTATGATATAACTTCTATTATGCTGGAGATGGGTAGGATTATTCTTCAGTGTACTGAACTGTTTTGTCAGCCATTGCGTACCAGGCAAATTACACTAGTTCAGCTTTCTGGGTTGTGACCTCTCTGCCCGCCCACTGCCATGGAGGGGGAGGAGCTTATCTGTCAGCAGTGGATTAGTTAACCCCGCCCCTTGTTATGAACATTTAGCCCTAAGGCTAGCGACTGGTCTGTCTAGAACTTTCTCTTCTAACCAGTGAAAACTGAACTGAACTCATGACCGTTGGCCCCCCTCAAGACATTGGTGGACAAGTGGACATTATATGAGGGGACAAGCACAGTCTCGCTTGCAGGGGGCCAGAACAGTTCCCAGCAAACATGTTTGTACCATATTGTACTCACCAAGCCCTTGTGTCGCATCCACCCCTTCCTCTATAGCAATGGAGAAACCTTGTCGGTGTATGTATTTGACATCTGTACAATCTCACCTCTTTGGAAAAAAAAAATAATGAAACCTTGACATATCTGCAAAAAAAAACTGTCAAAGTTGTGTTTTTATTTCAGATGTAACAACATATTCTCATTGACCTGTAGATGATATGTCACACAATGTTGCAAATTGCTAGATAACAAAAGAATAGATGCATACTATAGTGTCTGTAGCTTTGAGAAAGGATTTTGGAAAAACCCTTCTAAGCTTGGCTCATGAATAGTGATTACCTGATGTGATCAGTTTGTCATCACAGGCATATCTCTTTTAAAATACAATATGCAATATTGTGAACCACTAAAGGATGTAAACCATTCATAATAGGTAAGTAAATATTTGGATCTGTCAAAGATATATCATTTAATATTTGGTTACCTTTTCATTACATATTATGTTACAGCTGCTGAACATTATATAGTATCTTATAAATTATGATTTTATCTATGTCTAACCTCACTTTACCCTGCATGCATTATGTACAAACTGAATTTGTGCTTGAGCAGCAAAACAATATCGCCTCCTGGTGTTGAAGAGGTTACATGACACACAAAAGTTGATTTGCCCTGTTCTGGAAGTCTCAAGAGGCGTTCATTTACATTGACAATTTCTCTAATATCAGTTCTATTACCTTTTCTGGGGTGCAGTGGATTTTAATTTGAATTCACAGTGCTCCAGTTTATTTCACAATATTTTACAGGACATCTAAAAAAAAATCAACTGAGTGGCGATGCTTCTTTGTGAAAGATGAAGTGCGCTTGTATTTGGTAGACTAAAAAAAAATATTACACAGCATGTATTTCAATTTCAATTTGTGGAGCACACAAATGTTATTTTAGCATTAATTTTGTTAGGCGTTATCTACATCTCGCATCCCAAATGCATGGACTCTGCATGCAGGTAATTGTATAACATTTTTTAGTCACAGTTGTTTCACTAGATCTTGCAAATCGATTCATTGTTTCATTAAATCATTTACAAAGCAGTTATCTTATATAAACAGTACAGTACGTTACTGATGCAAGAAATGTAGTCATGTAAGGCATGTGCATTCCCCGGTAAGCTATTTGTAGTCAAAATAAACCATGTGCATGCCCCAGTAAGCTAATAATGTATTCTTTCAGTTTCTCAGTTACAGTGGGGTCATTTAGCAGATGCTTTTTTCCAAAGCTACTTACAGTGAGTACATTTATTATTACAAAGCAGGTACAGGTTAGGCATCTAGCTCTTGGAAGATTAAAGCTAGATTGGGCATAATCGGCACCAGACCATACCGCTATTATTAGTGCAATGTTTTTATAAAACAATTTCAAATTGAGGTATTGTATTTATTCTCCACAATACGATGCTGATATGTATGACATGAACATAGGGGTTTACATCAGGTTTTTGGGTTTACAACATACTCACAACCTGCCCACAGCAATTTGACAACGGTCCTGAGAGAAACAGGTTGGTTGGTCATTTCGCACACACACGTCTGTCAGTGTCATAACATTGCAGACTTGAACGCTCATCCCTTACGCTCGTATATGTTGGTGTGTGTGATAGCTAGTGGCAGTCTGCCCTATGACGTGAACATGTGACTGGACTGCTGTGTGACTCGGATGAAGGTTGTTCTCCGGCTGAGTTCTTTGAGCTTGGCAGCGCCCACGTAGGTACAGGTGGAGCGCAGACCGCCCAGGACGTCACGGATGGTGTTCTCCACGTCTCCTCTGTAGGGGACCTCCACCGTACGGCCCTCTGATGCCCTGTACAGATAAGGCAGAGGTTAGCACCACAGGAGAGCTACGTAATGTATGAAATATATCTGATGCTACTCTTTCTGTTTTGATCATTAACAATGTATTAACATATTTAACAGAACAATAAAATTACTCTTATTTAGTTTTCTTACCAACTGGGAGTGTGAACAATAGGACGCAGGTGGTTACAATCAAGAAATAATATCACACCAGGTGTCAAATCTCTGACTAGCTTGACTACTGGACAAATGTGGGAATGACATCATAGTACAGGCAGGCTGATTTAAATGTCAGGCCTCATTACACAGTATATCGTCTCAATATAAAGCTGCTGGATTCCATTTATATGATAGCATTTACATGTCCTCTGAAATAATTTGTAAACCGTGCAACTTAAGAACTAGACTCAAACTTTTACAGGCCTTTGCCCATCACTTACCTGTACTCTGCAACGCCTCCGACATATTTCTTCATGGCTGTATCAGAGCTCATGCCATAGAAGAGCTTAACCTTCTTTCCGTCCTTTTCGATGACCTCTCCGGAGCATTGGTCGTGACCAGCGAGCATTCCCCCCATCATCACAAAGTCAGCCCCGGCACCTGAAAGTGGGATGGCAGAGAGCATTGGGAAGATTACATGGAAGAATGTTGCCCAGTTGAGAATGCCCTATGTTATTGCCTTTGTCAGAGGTCTTGTAATTACTGTATACAGATACGCTAATGTATTAATGTACATTAGAGCTTCTGTAGGCCCAAAACCAATTCAAGTGAATAGTCAGCACTATAATTATATTTACTGTAGGCATATATAGGCATATACCGTATACTGTATAGCGGCATTCTTACCAAAGGCCTTAGCCACGTCTCCAGGGCAACTGCAGCCACCATCCTGATAAGAGCAAGAAAATCCTTTCAAAATGAACCCTACATTTTCCAAACTAATATTTTGTGGTTATTATGTTCTTTTATGAATATGTTATCATAATTTTTAAAGCTACTGTCTACAACATTGTTATATTGAAATATTTATCTGGTGTATAAAAGCACTGTCTTGACGCCAACAGCTCGTGTGGTGACAGAAACACCTACAGATATGATGTGCCCTTTAAGTCCATGAGCTGAGTCTGCACATTCTATTACGGCACTGAGCTGGGGGTAACCCACCCCGGTCTTGATACGCGTTGTACACACAGACCCTGGACCACACAACACAAATACAGTTAGGAATATTTCCAGCAGCCATATGGAAAAGATTTGAGTAGCAAGTCAAAATAAATAAATATAGGTGATGTAAATAGTTGTGAATGAAAGGGATTCAAAGAAATTCACAAAAATACAAAACTACTGCCAAGACTGCACCCGTCCACTCACCTGGTCCAATGCCCACTTTGATGATGTCCGCGCCAGAGAGGATGAGTTCTTCCACCATCTCTCCTGTCACCACATTGCCAGCCTGTCGGGCAGAGAGATGTCATGCCAAACGTTACCATAGCAAAGCATACAGCAGATGAGACCGCAAACTGACTTCCTCACCATGATGGTGTGTTTGGGGAACTTCTCCCTGACCGTCTTGACAAACTCCACAAAGTGCTCGGAGTAGCCGTTGGCTACGTCCAGACAGATGTACTTGAGCGATGGGACAGCCTCCAAGATGGCGCACAACCGCTCCAAGTCAGAATTACTGCTTCCTGAGCTGGCAGCGACATGCTGGGTGGGAAAGACACAAACCCATGATGTAGTCCCACCAGTTTCAACCTTTATTTATTTATTTTAGTACAATAAATAATGACCTGTCACAATAACGGTAACATCCCCTCTTGCAATACATGTTTAAGCTGCATTGGATAACGTTTTTATGTATTGATGGCATTGCCTGTTCATGTAATGGTTTATGAAAGCTGCCATACTTTTTTCACTTTTAGCAGACCTCTTAATCTTTTCCCCACAGTTTATCTTTTCAAATGTAATTCATAACAGTACATGGGTTACCTATTGCTCTAGGAGGCTTAAGGCCGGCACCCAATCTAGTGACTTAAAATAAGTAAATCTGCAATCAATTTAAGACATTTTATCATGTGAATTTTACTTACTGCACTGGCAGCCATGATTGCTTGTTTTAAGCATAAGAAATATCAGAACTAAAATGTTTTGCAGTGTATGGCTATTTCTGTGTTTGTAGTTAGTCCATAGACAGGACACATTAGAGAAAAGAAGGTCGTGGACAGTATATGTGCCGTGCTTACCTCTAAGCATTCTGGGTGGTTAGCAGCAAAGTTTTTCCAGTTTTCTACTGAATAGTGCTTATGAATTGTTGTGAAAAGGGTATGCTGAAAAAGATCAAATACACCATATGAGCCATACCTTATTGGAGAGACTCCAACATACATTACGAAACTGCAAAGTCATTTTAATCTATCCATATTTTCTTGCCATCTTTATTCATGTTTACAACATCCCCTCTCTCCCATACACTTCGGATGATTGCTTGCCTATTTCTATTTTTAGTGAGCTTAGAATCCACATGTAGATCTCTGGCCAATGGAACAGTGCCACAAAAAGTTAGGCGGGTGTGGTATAGGGAAGATGCACTTTCAGGTAGTAGTCCTCAAATTCTTTGAACAATAACCACCAACATTAGTTGTTGAAATATACACCTACAGTATGGACCACATTGCTGCTGTTGTTGTGATGTATGTAAAACAGCCTTTTATTTATGTGTCAGGCTCCACGTACTGTTAGCTCACCTTGCTAAGGACCAGTGCCATCTCAAAGGTCCCTGTGGTGTCCATGTTGGCAGCAATGACCGGGATGCCTGTGTACGTCTGTTTGGAGTTGCGGAATGTGAAAGTCCTCTGCAGATCCACCTAACGGAAGAGCCATAC
>JAODVN010125671.1:5364-15867 GCA_025434125.1 Chologaster cornuta
CAGGGTTAGGGGTTCTAGTCCCTGTGTAGAGCAAAGCACTAACACTGTCAGGGTTAGGGAATCTAGTCCCTGTGTAGAGCAAGGCACTAACACTGTCAGGGTTAGGGAATCTAGTCCCTGTGTAGAGAGGTACTGTAAACGGATGCCACCAGCGGAGCTGCTGCGTGCCACAACACACAGGCAATGGCGACAAGCTTCTTCTAGCACAGTCTCTGGACACCTGAGAGTGTTGCGCCTAACAACCCAGGGCTTGACCCCTTCACCTGAAATAGTATGTGAGGAGTCTCCCGTCCCAGCCCCTTTTTACTTATCGACGGTCGGAAATGTGGGATTGTGATAAATCTTTGATCTCTGCTGGGAAGATCCTTGATGGAAGTCTGCCGGGTATCAATGTTCCCTGAGAATCTTCTATTTCCAATTGTTCAAAGCCGTGGCTTCATAAAGAGGGACAAAGTGGTGCAGACTGCACACAGCAACAATGTCTTTTGATAGGTGTTTTTGTTGTGATAGGAGTTTAATTTAACCAGCATTTTTGCTAAATAGTTTCATGTTCCGGTGCGGATTAAATGGAAAGAAGGTGTGCCGCAGATTAGTTTGAACCATACTGGAAATCTAACCAACGTGACCTAACTTATCTGGGTAACATGAGTGTGTGGGGAGAATATACAAGCAGGTTTTCCACCAAGCGGCATCCTAAGAGCCCAGGGAGAATCAGCATGACAATGTTGGACTGTAATTGCTCCCAGGGATCTTGTTAGACTAAACAGACAGCTTTTCAGTTTACCAAGAAAACTGGTTGCTGTTCAGCCTCTTCCCAATCCACCTGCTCCATTAGACTTTGGCTTTTCTGCCACTAGAAAGAATGGTCTACATGGGGTTGTCGGGCCACCAAAAACACATTTTGATACACATTAAATAAAGTGTTTGTTCATTTGTTGGTTTAACATGAAGTCATGGTTGCTGAGTAAATTAGAATAAGGTATTAATGTGTGTGTGTGTATATATATAATTTATATAGGTGTGTATGTTTTCCTATGTTTAGTTTTCCTCCTCTTTATAGTAGGAGCGGTCAGGTGTACGGCATGTGGGGAAACCCAAACGCGGTATGGGCAGCTACCTGTGTTTGGGACTGTGTTTGCTCCCGATGCAGCAAACGGGTTACGGCGGGGGCATGTCTATTTTAAGGTGCGTGCGGGCGGGCGTGTCTTCAGTCGCACGCAGACATCAGAGGAGGAAAGCAGGCGTACATTGTAGAAGGCAGAGGAAGTCATCAATAGCATGTCCCCGCGCGTTTACACCCGATACTCCTGGAATAAAGCCCAGTTTAAGTAAACAGCTGAGTCATCTTCCGTAGCCCCACCTTTCTTGGTAGCCTAGCAATGCAAACAAACAGCCAAATACATAGGAACATGAATTATAATCTGCTTGTCTGTGTGGAAGACTAGTATTGCAGTTTAATGGATCGTATGGTTTAGACATTACTTTGAACTAAATGTTCTTCCTTCTTTGAGATATGTATTGTTTTCCTATATTTTCTATTGTAAATACATAGTCTTCTCCTAGTTCTTGTCTAATAGGAGCAGATGTACAGTATGTGGGTAGTATATGAATATTGTGTACTTACTGTATATAAGTACATTGTAAAGGTTAAGCTACGTAATTGACAGGTATATTGTCTTTTGTAAGTCAATTTTTGACACTAAAAGGCACATGCGTAGCCATGGCAACCACAGCATGCTATTTGTGAATATACAATCACAAATAACTTGTGCAACACTGTTCTTCATTTTCTTTATGCCTTAAACCCCCCCCCCCACAGACACACACACACACAGAGAGCGTCCAAAACTGTATTGAGTATCTGGAGGTGTCCAGCCCCCACACTTGCCAAGTGCAGATGAGTCATGTCCCCACACCGGCAGCAGTAATATAAGCGCGAGTGCGTGTGGTCCTGGGCAGAGGCTGGTGTAGGAGAGCTGAGGAAGGAGTAGAGCTTGGTGGGCTTATCACGACATAGAGAACTGCAGTGTCTCTTCAGAGAATGTACAGCTCTGGGGCAAAATGAATAGGCCACTGCACATGTTTATATATAAATAATGTTAAGTAAACAATACATTTGATATTGTAATATACAGGGCTGTGTTTGTAGAGGTACTTCTGCTGTTTGACATGGTCCAGAGACACAAACACGTAGTCGAAGATGGCAGAATCACAGTTAGTGCTGTTGTAGCCAGCCAGTCAGCCAGCCAGTCAAGAGTTCACATTTTCCAACAATGTCCAATTCTCCAGAAGGAAGGACCCCATCTTTTATGTGACGATGATGCTAATGTGTCTGGTCAGCACTTGCATGCGGCACCATCAGCATGTTTACTTGACAGCTGGTCTCTGTGTTTGTGTATTAAATATTTATTACAGCTGTCTCCCTACGCTGAACAGCACATCCTGTTCTGATAGAGCAAAAATGTCGGTGTGTGCTGGATCTGCCTGAAACACGGAGCCCTACTACAGCAAAATCTGGGATTGTAAAAAGAATGCAAATGGTCTCATGCAATCCTTGACACTGAAACGTTTTGCAGTCTGGCAGCAATTTGATCTTGTAGCTGTGGCCAGCATGCAGCTTGCCACTTGACTGTGTTGTCCCAATGCTGCATTTAACATTGTGAAGTGTTTCATCTGAGCAACAATTCAGGTTTATTAAAAGCTGAATTTAACATAGTGTTATAATCTCAACTCACATCCTTACCTCAATATTAAGTAACCCTGTTGCCTTGCTGTGAAAACAATTAGAATATGGTGTGAATTGACGGCCAGTCTTATTAAATAATAAAAATGTACAATGGGACAATAACAAATTATTCAAAAAGAGCTAATTGTATTTTGCTCCCCGTTTGTCAATGTATCATTCCTAAAAAGTCAGATATTTTTCACAGACCTATATTTGACATTCTAGGCCGCTACTAGATAATAGATGCATGCACGCTGGACAGCTGACACTGTGGTTTTCCCCCATCCCTGTGGATTTCTGTTCCTGTTTTAGTGTGGCAGTTATAACAAGGTGAGCCTCAAAGTAGGACAACAATTACCCAGTGCAGCAGATAGGGGGAGCCGTAAGGGGCTCCGGGTCGTGGTGTCGTCATAAGAACCTGTGCGATATTGTGTTCTACAGTATTTAAAGATATTGTAACAGGCATTGCCCTCTGCCTGGCCAGCACAAAGAAAGTCTACTGGGTCTGAATGTAATATAATGTTAAGGTCGTCAACGTGTCCAGCTCTTCCCGTTAAGCAGACATGCAGACACTGTGTTTACCCGTAGGCTGAGACAGACATCTCCACCTCTGTTTGCCCAGAGCGCTCCGTGTCTGGTGTGGCCGCGTGTGCACGCATAAGTGCGCGTACGCACACGCATGTTTTGTCTACATTTGTCTGGCTCGTATTCATGTTGTTATGTTTGTATAGTTATGCATGCCTCCTGCACGCTAGACAGATACGCATGTTGAATAGAGACAATGGCATATTTGCTTTGTGTGTGTGTTGCTCTGCACAGTTCACTCAGGTGAACATATGCTCAAATAGCAGACACAACAGAGTTACTATGCTTTTAACTCTCTCTCTCTCACACACACAAATTGGTCATAGATATTTTGCTGTGTTTCATGCTTCCATCATGTACAGTTTGCACGTATGTTTTAATGTTATGGTGTGTGTATTATTAACTCACATAGACATATTCAGAGTACTTTACAGTTGAGGTGTTTAGGTTGAAGTGCTTTGAGATTGCTACATATTTTAATGGTTTTAATTTGTTAGAACCAGGAGCATATACAGTTGACGTAGATACTTTAAAGGCGGTGTTAGTTATTAGTCAGTCGCTAGTTATAGAAAGCTTGCTTTGAACTCAAATCAAATCAATATACCTGTGCAGCGCCGCCACACACATTGAAATGCATTATGAAGCCAATTGTAGTACTATGGCCTTGTTGATGTGGGCAGTGTTCGCCACTTTGTTTGTGTTGCTATTTACGAAGCTGTGTAGATGTACCGGATGCATTTTTTCAACACAGAGATTGGTAAGACAGCGAAATGCGAGGAGGCATTTGGTGCATTTGACAAGGAATAAGGCCTTATAATTAGCTTGCAATAGCGTCTTTATGTAACAGCAGGTGACCATTTATGTTACGGACCAACTGCTTTAAAGTGTTTTTGTTTACACTAATTAATGCTGCATGTCTTAAACTACCACTGAAAACCACCAACTCCTGCTTATCTGTGTAGTACACTTGATAATAATAAATTGCATTTGTAAAGACCTTTACATTCAAAATGAATCTTAAAGTGCTACAATTACAAGAACACGTTCTTTTAAAGAAAACAACAGTTAACAACAGCAAAATAAAAAGTTAATTAAAGCATCAACATGTTTGGCATGTGACACTTGGCAGCATCGCAACACGCAAGCTAACATTAACATGCAAGCATTGTTTGTTGGGCAGATGGGCGGGCTTGCGTGCATCTACCGCTCTGCATAGGAAGCCTCACGCTCATTAGCCAAGCGCATTTTCCATATCTAGAATAGTGTCACTCCTCCCTCTCTCCCTCCTTCCTCTCTTGGGCGTGTGATCCTACGTGAATTTGTCCTCTTCCACGCGTCTCCTGCTCACTGCCTGAAGCTTGTCCCCCTTGTGGGGAACGGGACGGATGCTAACGAGAGCAGAGACTATGAGCTGAGGTGAAATGAGAGGGAAAACAATGGAATACTGCATGTGGGTACGATCTGGGTTTGTATTTAAAGATAATGCGTACGTCTAAAGGATTACAGGGACCCAACCTTATCTGAAACACGGACCATCAAAGCCAAAGCGCCGGCTTTTGTACCACCTTGTCTAACAGCATAACATAATAGAATAATATTTTTAAATGTTTGTTGTTGTTGTTGCCCATATTTGCCAAGACACTCTGGGGAAAAAAAAGACATTTGTTATCTCTTGTCTCACGTCTTTACTGGTGAAATAAAGATAAAAAAACGTATACAGTATGAAAAAAGGCACAAATGTCAACACATTTGTAAATCCAGCGCTATAAAAGTAAACCCATTACGTGTATGTTTGGAGAGCAGGGTAGTGCTGTCCCAGCTGGAGATAATTGCCACACATCCCCCCACATCACCTCACGTCAGTATGAAAGGCTAGCTAGGCGAGGCAGGGTTTCTGGGCTTGGTCGGGGGGTTGGGCCGCTGTTGTTGTCAAGACGTTGGATGCGTCCAATTTCACTCGCACTATCGGCGACGTGGAACCTGTGCGTTCCCGTGAAAGGGCTTAGCCAGCTGTTGCAGATCTACGCCTGAGAGTGAAGCCATTCTGTAATGGGACAGACGGACACCAGATGACCCCCCCCCCCAACTTCCTGTGTGGCTCGTTTCCTGAAAGGGGTCAGGCAGAGGTAGTAGTGGGGCAGATTGTGCACCTGCATGAACGATTTACTTATTATGGATGGGGGGGGCGGGGGTCTTCTCGTTTTTGGTATCCAATGATAGCGTATACAGTAGTAGGCTGTACAGTACCCTGGCAAAGAGCTGTTGGACGTGTTTACCACCAGTTCTCCAGTCACTATGGAGACGGCAGACGAGGCGTTTCGGTTTTTGGCGCCTGTTGAGGTGATGGAGCTTTTTTTGAGAGGGTCAGTGTTCATGGTCATACAGTACATACACTGGACTGTGGGGGCAGTGGGGTCTGTCTGTGCCATGTCTGACCCGCGACCCTGCAACACGGCATGCATTGCTTGTGATTCTTTGTGCGTGCGTGCGTGTTCTAGCATGGGACTATTCACATTCATGGCCATTATTGATGGAATTGCTTCATTATGAGCTGAGCTTGTGTTACATTCACTTTCCTCTATCATTTTGGTCTACTGTACACTACAAATGCTTTGGTGAATACGTTTAGTTGTCTTTCTAACCAATTTGTTTTAGTGTCACCATTTAGAGAGCACAATTTAAACAGAGTTTCTGAAGGGCTTTAACAACAGTCCAAGCAAAGCAGAATGATGCAACAGTGATTACAGAAACACGAGTACATACATTACAGAGAAGTTGATTGTTGTTTCAACAGGCTTTAATATAATCAAACATAATTAGAATGACACTGCAAACACGTTCTCGGTGTGCCACAGTTCGAGAGCCGCAGAGGTAAAGTATTTCCTCACGGGCGCTGTGGCTGATCGCACGTGGCTGATCAGCAAAGCGCCGGTGCCAGAGAATGCCATCTGGAATGTGCAAGACAATAAATCGTTTTCTGCATCTCTAAAATCGATTTGTGTGCAATAGATTCAGGGGGGATTGGGAATATGAGTAATAGTATGTATGTGAATGTTATGTATATACATATGTGAGTGTTGCTGTCGACGACATAATTTTAGATTTGTATCAAGTTGACTACAATGTAGGTGTGTGTGTGTGTGTGGGGTGGTCATATTGTGTTATATAAAAGATATACAGTAGGCATGGTGATTTCAAATGTAGATCTTATGGTCTGGTCATATTTATTGACGTTTTGTAAAACTGTCTGGCTTTCATCGTTGGCCGAGTTATTGTGTGTGTGTGTGTGTGTGTGTGTGTGTGCGTGTGCGTGTGTGCGTGTGCGTGCTCTGCAGAATGTATTTACCAGAGTTTCACTGCACCCTTTCCTCTGCTGTTTCCTTGTGAGGGGAACTTATTTTGACCCGCTCCATAATAAAGTTCTACAGTAACACCGTACCAAGCCAAGTCTACTAGTCTACCCTATACTCAGTATACCGCAGTATGGCAGCCCGTCCATCTTATAACCCTTAGCTGATTAGGAGAAAAGCTCTTTAAGTTAATGTAGTGTTCTTCAGGCAGTTGTTGTCTCTCTCGCTGTGTCTGTGCTCCCATGGACACAAACACACACATTTGCAGGTAAACAGCCCGTGACATTAAGAAAACTCTACCAATACTAACAAAATTAAAAGGTAAACACTGAGTCATCTGTTTCCCTACTGTCAATGCGTATAAATACATGTAGTGTGCCTTCACTTTTAAATGTAGCCTTGCTTAGAGCTTCTATTCTACGTGGTTTAAGATAAACTGCGTATAACTCATATTTCTAGTTGAATTGACAAATGTGGTCACATTTCAGACAGCAGTCTGGAGTCACCTAGTATCATTTAGTATGCATACGTATAATCATTCGTTAGTGCGCTACCTGGAGACGGAAGTCATTCAGAACATGATTTGGCTTGCTAACTCTAGCATGTCATTATGGTTGCAGCTAATGATGGGGTTTCCATAGTGCTGCAAATGGTGTCTAATTTGTGTTGGAAAGTTAAAGGCGAGCAGGAGAAGTGGAGGACAGAGGACAACGGGCCAGGATGTGGTAGGAGTGTAATCTGTCTGGCAGATTTAAATAATGGAAATCCAGTGAAGAGTCTTCTGTCTTAGAAAATATGGTTAGGGTTAACCCTAAAATAATTGTGTTTAAATGTCCAAGGTGGAGCTTAGGCCTGCTACAGCGTGACAACTGTAACATACTCACCTGAGACTGCAACTCGTAATCCACACAGATCTTTCTATTTGTGTACAAGCCTATTTTGCACATTGGCCATATAGTGCTTAACTTAATTACACGTGTGATCCCCGTCCACACGCCAAAGAACATCCTGTACACCTGCCCGCATGCTGGAAGAAAACACCTCAGGCAGTAGAACGGGATTGGCGGAGGCAGTGCGTCGTGGGCAAGACATGTGAGATGGATGTGACCGCACTGGGGTGGGCCAGGCCCCACCAAGGTCGCCCGGGAGACCGAAAGGGTGGAGCAGGCTGGCCGTGGTTATGGAGACTAACCTGACATGACTATTAAGTAACCTTCGGTCAGATGGACAGCTATGTTTTAGATTTTATTATTAGGCTTAATCTGCATGTGGAACCAATGCTGTCCCCTTGACAACACCTTGATTCTGGACTGTTAATGAATCCTGTAATAGTAAATGCAGGAGCCTTGCATTGCCAACACAAACATCAACCCTCTTCTAAATGAGTCAACGTCCCCTTGACTATGCTGGCCTCGTGAAACACGTGATCACGCTGTGGCCGGAGTTAGCAAAAACACAATACAGGGGCCTGTCTTTATATAACCAATCAGCTGTGGCCATACTTAAAATAATGTACAAATTGGCACAACCTTTTAATATAATGCTGCAATTGGTCCATTCACTGGATTGTTGTATATTGAGAGTAAGGCATTAAAGCCCAGTTTAAACTTTTAGTTTATAAATGTACCTATTTTTCGAAACATTTGGTTAATCTTCAATCAATTGCTATTTGCTTTGGATAATAGCATCTGTTGAGTAATTTTACAAAAAATATACATATGACTAAGAGTTTAAAGACAGACCAGTAGTTTTGTTTCATGTTTTTATTTGAGGTGCAACTGTTTAGTGCAATTGTGACGTCACATTTGTGATGGGCAGGTCAACATGCTCAAAAATAACCACTGACATACCGTCACACATTTTTCCTAAGCCAAGCATCACAAGTATTTCTCGGCTTGGGTCACCCTACCATGGCGAGCAAAACGCACTTAAGAAAGAAGAAAAGGTAACAAAGTTACGGCCAAACGACGACACGCGTTCCCCGAGCGAGTAAATAACGGCAGAAAAGAGTCCACGTACAGTACGAGGGCGTGTGGCATGGTGGGCGAGACAGCTGTCACCACCCTGAGCACTGACATCACAGGTAGTTCAAAACCTGGCAAAAAAACATAGATATACATATACCTGTATATAGGGAAGGAAAATAGCAGTTACACTGGTGTATATATGTATCTATGGTTAGAAACCAGGCACTTGGCAGAGTTTAATTGAAACTTTACACACTATACAACGGTCACAACCGGAAAACAGTCATGTCGTATTTATTCGTATTTCCACTGATTATTTTACAGACCACTAGCACGTTCATTATAGCGAACAGGAACGAAATAAACAAGACGAAACATTTCAAGCCTGAAACTTTCCATGCCCTCCCCTAAAGACAAAAACATTGATTCCCTGCATGAATGTTTATCTTCCGTTACTATATTTAGTGGAGGGAGGAGGACTTACAAGCTTTAAAACTAAAAATGAATGCATGTTACACCCACCTACCGTTGCAACTGTCATATTGTCATACTTACAGTTGCAAGGATGAAATACAAGGAGTTAACCACGAGCCTCCCATTCCAAATGGGCATTGTCTTTTGTTGTGATGTCCTCAATGGTCCCACTAAACAGGTGCATTTTCTCAGCAATAATGACAAAAGTGCTTGTTCTCAGTTTGAAGTTGAACCTCACAATACATTTAAAACAACAAAACTAAAATAAAAAGTGGAGAGCGTTAACAAGAATGTAGTGGGCGGTGCTAAAACAATTCCAACACCACTGACAGGTGTACAACGCTCCAATGTGTTGCTCCGGTGCGGTTCTCGTCCCTTCAGTCAGCCCCTTTGTGACGACCTTCGCTTCCTGTCCGCTCACAGCACCACGTCACCGCGACGATGAAGATGGCTGACAGACGATTGTCTGAAGCAGGCGAATGTTTAGGAGGACACAGAACGCGACCGACTCCCGTCAAAAAAAACGTTCCGTGTCCGTTAAATAAAAATGAGCATAAAAAAAACAAAACAAAAAAAATATATATATATTTTCTCATGTCTTTGTAGCGTGCTTGACTTGCTTGGTTCACAGTATGGCAAAAGTCCTCCTCCTCCTCTGGGTTCTTCTCACCACTGATGATGGGGCATCGTGGCTCTGGGTTTGCTTGTGTTACCCGGAGGTGCTGGAGCTCTGCGTGGAGGCGGGCGTGAGCACTGCGCTGCTCCCCGGGCCCTGGCCTGGGGCCGGGGTCGGGGTCTGGGTCGGGCCGGTGGGCGAGCCCGTCTGGACCTGGGCCTGGAACTGTGCCATTTGCTCGGGACTGGCCATGTTCTTCAGCAGGTTGTTTTCCAGCTCCAGCTGGGAGTTCCGCTCGATCAGCTCTTTGATCTGCTCCTTCAGCACCTCCACCTCCTCGCGCACCGCATACATGAGGTGGCTCTTCACTAAGTCCTGGGGGGAGAGGGGGAGGCAGAGAGTTAGCCCAGGGGAGGTAATGTACTGTATTCACATGGTTCTATGTAAAAGCACTCTTCCATGCCATTCTTTAATAGCCTGTTTAATAGTGCAAGGTGCATAGCCCAAGGATACATTTGCAATGTAAATATCTGTCTGGAACAAATCTATATCACCTTCACTTCGTTTGTTTATTTATTGTTAATTACCACAGACGCACCCAAAAGAGAGATCATTTCTTAGTCTAGTGGTGCCTTCTCAGAAATGGTTTGCATTCCGAGGAACTGTCTCGGCGGTCTATTGTGCGCTGCTGTGCGAAGGCGGTGCTACTGTCTCTTTAAGGGATTTGCGTGTAATAATCAGGATCCGCCCCTCTTCGGCAAGCGCCGAGCGAGGGAACAAAATGTT
>JAODVN010126759.1:0-15862 GCA_025434125.1 Chologaster cornuta
CGATCTGCTACAAATGCTGCCATCCTTCTGTTCATCTGTTTAAGTAGGCCTACAAGACCCACCTGGTGTTTTAGTTTTTTTGCTGATGTTGTGCAGAATGTCAGGTTTAATTTTTCAAACTCATGTGACATACTTTCATAAGAAAATATTGCAGCAAGAAATTGTCTCTCACTATATATTAAAATACATGTATGGCTTATTACATGCTCTGACGTGAATCTACTATTAATACTTTATGCTCGCGCTGGTGTTTACAATGTGTTTTATGTCAATTGTAGAAAGGGCAATAGCTGGAGAAATGTGTTCTGTACAGTACAACCTATAAGATTAGTTTGACGCAGTAGTGTTTGGATGCGCTGTGAAAACAGCTACTGGAGGAGTAAATCCATGCTAGAGAATGTTTCAGGATCCGGTTGTTTTCTCTCTGGAGGGAGCAAACACTGTCCCTCTGGCCGGGGCTGTTGTTTGATAGAAAACACAGTTGCTACATTATGTATATCCAACAACCAGTAGTAGGCAAGCACAGCGCACACGCACACACACACACACACACACCTGCGCATGTACCAAGATGTATTATGGCAAAACCGTGTGGCCCATATTCTGTCTAATATGATTTGATTAAATATTACTAAGTATTATTAAGTATATGCAAATGCGTATCTCATTTTCTTTATTATTGACTCCTAAAGTCAGTGTGGGTGGGAGGGTGCTGGGTGAGTTTTTTTTTCTCCTTTTTTTATTAAATTTTTTCATTTTATTTTATTTGATTTAATCTACAATATTTACAGCTGCCATGCTGGGGAAAGTATTTCTAAACCAATATGTGCAACTTTGATGATTGTCTTTCTATGAATAGAAGCAAAATATATGAACAAAGCCATCTGTTATTGGACCAGCTCCACACTCCAGTCTAAAGGCTTCAGATTAATTAAATGGAATGTGACTGTTATTGTGCAGTATATGACCTTTATACAGAGCAATAATACATTTAAATTTGCTAAGGGAGCCATACGGCCACTTTTTTATGTCTTTAACGCTGCAGTTATAAAAAAATCTGGGAATTTTTTTTAAATGAAATGTTTTCAAAGTGTTTGTTAGCTCCTCGTTAGTGTTGGCCTTCTTGGTCTACCTGTAAAACCAGCCTGTGTAAATACTGTAGTATTCTGTAACTATAGGCCTATTTTATGTTTTGCATTGTCATTTTAATATGCTGAGAAGTTTAAAATGGAAGATATAAAGGTTAAATAGTATGTGCATAAATAAATAAACATAAATTGTGGAGACTGCGGATAACAGGATAGTTGTGCTAGAGATACCTATTTTCCGCTGCATCAAATATCAACAGTCTCCAAAATCCACAATCATTCTTTTCTTCATCTTTAATTTTCTCACCAGGGTAACTGAGTATTAAAATGTCCGTTATACACATTCTCCTTATAATTCTGTTTTCATCAGAATGTAAAGAGTCTCTCTGGTCAAACCAAGGTTATTGGGTGTGCAAAGGTTTCACATCGATGAAGCTCATCAATAAATGTTAAGTCAAGTACAGCAGTCCAACGCTTTGCCATCCCCTAATTACAAAGGTGCTCAGGTCATTTTAAAGAGTTAAAGACCTCAGCCTGAATATACTTGAGGATCACATAAATCAATAGCCGCACTTAATACACCACAGCCAGTTTGCATAAGAGCATGATTAAGTGCTCCCTTTTCTTGGGAATAGGACAAAGAACATATAGTGCCATAATAGGGAGACCTTGGACCAAAACAAGGGCCTTCCAGTTATCTTGTTCATTTCAGGCTTCTGTAGAGAATATAAACATCCAGCATGCTCTTTCAATCCAGTGTCGATTCGGCAGTGGCAAAGCAGGTGTTAAGTAATAGTTTGGCTCTGTGAAGTTGTAACCAACCCCTTTCCCTGACCCTTTTCCTGATGTGTGTAATGTGTAAAAGGGGGCAGTTTGTTTAGTACTATTGCATGTTTTTCCAAATGTCTCCATTACCCAGCTCTCTTCCAGTTAAATTGCGTTCCAGGTGGGGTGACAGTGCACAGCTACAGGCAGGCCAGGAAATTTGTGTCCTGTGTCAAAAAACATGTTTTGATCGCCTGTGCCACAGCCGTGGGGATATTTACTCTTGAAGCCATTCTTTTCTCCATACACACCACACAATAATATTGACAGCTTCTCTTTGCACACGCTGCCAAATGAAAACATATTTTGAAGGAGTGAAAGCTTAAAAAGGTCATATTTAGCAGTTGTGAATAGAACTATGTCTCTAGAGAAACACAGTCGGTGCTGCCAGAAGACTATAAAGGGGCTATCTTTAGATATCGCGTAGATGGACAAAAGGTTATGTCCTACAGCTGTGAATGTGCTACTACTACTGACACATTTAAAACTGTTATGACTTCTAGCACTCAATCATGATTTGCCCACCCATCAGCCCACCTTATAAACTTTACGCTCAGTAATAAAATGCAAAAATCTATACTTTGAAGCATTTCATTTTTAATATTACCATAGGCAACTTGCTTAATTATTTAGTAACGGTATGTGTATTCACTGTCCAGACATAATGTGTGTCAGTGTAAAAGGTAGCATGAGTTTATATTTATATGTGGACATTATAAAATGACTCCTTGCTGAGCAGGTTTGCACCCGCAGCAGAATTCAACCGCCTGGAATGGGAATGCCGTGTCGTGCGTAATGCATGTGTCTGCATGTTAGCACTAGCAGCAGTGCCCCTCAGCATTACGGCACGAGCAGTTCCTCTTTTGAGCTTCTCTCCTCTATGTCACTATTCAGGTCTACTGTCAAATCCCCAAGGCTCGCTGCATTGTTTGACCTTCAAGTGTAGAGAAGAGGAGAGAAGATGAGGTACTCATCACAGTGTGTGGGTGTTCAACCTGCACTGGGACCGGCTGAATAACACCCCCCCCCCCCCCCATCCCCAACTGGAGATGGCTGGAGACCCGCCTCCTGCGGGTGTTATAGGACGTCCTTGAAAACCTCTTTGTGTGAATCCCAGACAGAGACCTCACAAGAAGTTTGTTAATCAGCACTGTTACAACTCTACTACCTAAGGGGTTAACATTGACAACCTTGCCCATCTGTTGCTAAGGAAGCGTTGCCTGTTGTGCAGGAAACAGGGAGAGCAGTTTCCTGTTATGAAGAGAGGGGTTTAAAGGGTTGCTTTTATTCAATCCTGCAACAGATGCTGTACCAGGAAGCCATGGCTAGCAGTGTTGCAGAAAGGTTTCTGGAGACAGTTTTTTCGAGACTGTTTCTTTTTTTTTTTTAGGAACGTTTCTGTAAATGTTCTTCTAGCAAGGAAATGTAATGTGTCCTATGAAGATAAAACATAATGCAATGAGGCATTGTAGCCTATCATCACCCTGACCACCTGATGTGATCTTCGCATGCATACAGAGATCATAAAATAGGAAATATTAAAGCCTCAAATGCCAAAGCTTATACTCCTTACTGCAATAAAATATGACCAAGTATGACCTCATTAAAACATATGCCCATACCAGCTTTGTATGTTAGGACACTACAACAAAAATTAAAATAAAGTATTTTAGAAGGAATGTTTTCATAACTACTAACTATATTTAAATGATTTTAACAAAAACAAACACGGCAAAGACCTTTAAATCTGGTATTGGGTTTGGTCAGGGTCCGTGCCTGCGCTGTAGCCCTGCCCCAGGAAGCGCGACGAGCACCTCCCGTACCTACACTGATGCTGCGCGCACCATAGAGCCTCAGCACTAGAGATGCACGGCCGTCGGGCATGGTTCGGGTATAGGCTAATCTACAAAGAAAAGTGACAAGTAGCTTTCGCTCGGCGAAAGGGTAGAGGACGTGTTCATGTCTGCCGTAACAACTAGATTTTTTTCAGACTAAGTTTTCACCACACAGCGTTTGGATGTAACTATACTGTAGGCTTTGAAGCGGGACTGAAATGATGAGGATATACCTATCGGTTTACATGGCGGTTGACATTCCACAATGAACGCAGGTTTGTTCTATCTTAACCTAATAGTTACTGTGTTATTAGTATACCTATGTCATAGACAATTGTATACAATTTTAATTTGTCGTTAACTTTGTTAACTGTTATGCCAGTGAATGAAGGACTTTATGATCATAAAATCAGACTATAGTGAAATTAAGAAACGCTAGCTTGCATATACCTACAAAAACAAAATGTGCTTTAGAGACATTTGTTGAGATTAATTAAGTCCCGCTTTGATTTTAAGAACGTTAATAGGGAATTGCTCATTTTATTATGGCCCATATGACTCTGGCAGCGGATGCTGCAGTCAATTGCAGGGTAATCTGAACGCATTACGTACCCTAAAACTTCTGTTTCTAATTGTTTCGATCGTCGAATAACTATAAATATATAGGTCTGCAATATTAGATGATTTGAATTAACGCATCTACACTGCAAAATGTCTTATAGGGAATTTACAAATCTGCAATTAACTATAATTATTGATTTCCAGTGAAATCGTGGTTCCGGTGTTTTATCTGCTTTCTTTTTAAAATATTTGTTAAAAAATGAATAATTATGACCTAATTATATCCTGTTGTTTGCATCTTGAACATTGTCAGTCTGGACACTTTTATTGTTCTTTGACGTAGCTTTCTGAAAGGATGTTTCAGAAGAAAACAAAGTGTGCAAGGCAAACCTGAGTGTTTTTTTTCGTGAGAATCGGGGAAGAATGACAAGAAGGAAGTTCATTTGTGTTGTAAAAATGTGGGCTCTTACATGGTTCATGGATGAGGTATGGGAGGAGGACATCCTGTACTCTTTCAAGGAGTCAATGTTAGTTAATTAGTTATGAAATTGGGTAGCCTATAGTCCTAGACTTAGATATATGATGCAGTGTAAACAGATACGGAATTATAGTATGAATAATACAATTCAGTGACTATCCAGAAGAAGCTTTAGAGAATATGAGACTATATTAAGCAAATATAAATAAACAAATAAAAGCATTAAATGGTTTTTCTTTTAGAAAATGATGTCAGGCGCACAGATAGTGTGCAAAGTGCACACAGGGTTTAGTAGGATGTGCGTCAAGGCAGGTACTAAATAACAGGAAAGACCAGGGGTGTATAGGATTTGTGAAGTATGGGTGTGTTTCAAGACAAGATGAAATCTGAAATTCACTTTTCTTGAACAACTGTCCGTAGCTAAATGTCTAGATGTCTGAATACTAGTAGAGCTTTTGTATGTTCAAGTTAATAAGCATAATAATACAAATTTCCCCTTATACAGATTTCCAAAATCCACCACAGGTCCCCCGACCGAAGATACGCAGTCATCTCACCATCAAGGTGCAGTCCACTCTGATGTCAAGGCCTTCTCCCCCACCAAGTGGCTGCCCTAAACCTGTAGACCCCAAGCCCAGACCCTTGTCAGAGCCTTACTCACAGGGGGAGCCCTGTGCTCGACTCAGCAACGGAGACCTGGTCCCCTCCAGTGGGCAGGCTGAAGAACGTCATGTGGGGGATGGGGAGGAACAGGATAGAGGGGAGAGCGGAGAGACAGAGCATTCGGTTCATGACAATGGGACCAAACGTGACACGTCGGAGGATCTAAGAGAAACAGATGCCGTAGAAGGGGGCAAGGGAGCAATATGGGCTGCTGCTGCTGGTTCTGAGAACATCGGCTCGGTGGACACGCGCACTGTCAAAGGGGGCGCTGTTGACACTACTGAGAGCGACGTAGACAACTTGAAGTCACCTGACGCCGGTGACGACAGCGATGCGTTAAATAATACCGACCACATGGATAATGATGACATGCCAACGCCTTCGCTTCGTCCGACGGAATCAGCGAAAGAACGAGGGGCGGAAGAAGGGCAGTGGGGAGATGAAGTGGAAGAGAATGGTTTTGAGAGTGTTACCGGACAGAATGAAACAGCCGGGAGCCCTACAGGAAATGAGTACGTAGAGGAACAGAACATTGAGCAGCGCCTCATCCGGTGTGACAGTCACAGTGTTGGCAACGGGGAGGACAGTGAACCCGCTGAAGACTGTTCGAGATGTAAGCCACCCTCTGATGACAGTGATGGGGAAGCTAGAGGATTCGCCTTCGGGACTCGCTTTGGCATGCTTCCCACGGTGTGCGAGGAGTACCCCTATGACGTGATTGGCCCCACCGATGACACCAGCGACACGTGTGAGTCGTGTGACCCGACCGAGGCGGGGGATACGGAGGCGTGGCAACCAGAGCGGGCCACCAAGGATCCCACCGGGCGTTTTCGTTTCACGGCGAGCACAGAGGATGTGTTTGGGCCTTACTCTGTCATTGAAGCATTGCCAGCGGATATGACATGCACTGCTGACCCAGAGTGGGGCCAGGACAAGAACATTGACAAACCCTCGGATAAACCCGAGACTGCGGGTGCATCCAACCAAGAACCTTGCTACGTGTCATCAGATGATGTGGACAAGTTGGAAGTTAAAGAAGCGTTCTCGAGAGATGCTGAGCTTCAGGAGGACACTCAACCGTCTGAAGAGGAAAACGACCAGGCGAAGGACAGCGAGTCAGTGGATGAGTACGCAGACATCGACGATTCCCTCCGTCCTGAGCCAGAGGACCTGCAGCAGCTGGAGTGCGTCTCGTCTGAGGACTACGTTGAGATCGGGGACGAAGAAGAAGAAGAAGAAGGGGGCCGGGAAACGAAACATATCAAAGGAAAGAGCGTGAAAGAGAGGACGGCCAAGCGAGAGCAGGCGCTCTGCAGCCAGAGGAACAGCTGTCAGCCTCGTTTGAGGCTGTGCAACATCACAGTGCCACCAGACCTGGACCTTGGCAGAACCCCAGAGCTCACCAACAGGGTGGTCTTTGCCCACACCACTGAGGCCTTTGAGGAAGACATAGAAGAACTCGACTGCCACATTGTGCCCTATTATGAAGATAGTGACTCAGATAGTGAAGAGCATATCTACGAAGAGGCTGACTTTGACTCAGATGGTGAAAACTTTGTGACACTGGACCGTAAGACCATTGTAACGAGATCACGTTCGTATTCTGGCAAAATATCAGGTTATGTACCGGAAACAGTTCCAGAGGAGACAGGGACAGAGTGCCAAACTCACGACTACTGCACCGTGGCTTTGGATCAGAATGGGGAACCGCTTAGCCGGCGAGAAGGACCCCAGGAGGTCAACCGGCTCATCCATTCCTTGAGGCCTCGCCGCTTTCTCTTATACTCACGTTCCGCAGAAGGTCCAGAGTTGACATCGGCCACTCCCACAGAGATGGACAATTCCTTTCAGGAAGATGGCATGACAAAACGGAAGGATGATACTATTTCGCTCCCGTGTGTCATAGCCTCCTCGGGGAGCTTCTCTCAGCGTAGCCATCAGTCCTCCAGTGGGGTTTCCACGCCAACCTCTCTAGTTGACATTCCTCCACCCTTTGAGCTGGCATACATAACAAAGAGACCAGTCACAAAGAGTTCCCCTTCCCTGCTAATCCAACATGAAACCACGGATATACCAACGAAGAAGACGTCCTCCTTCAAGCGATTCCTGGCCCTCAAGTTCAAGAGGAAGACAGAGTCAAAGGGCTTGAGCGATGGAAGCGTGCGGTCATCCCGCTCTTCCTCAGAGTCAAGCCACCACGGTCCAGGAAGAGTCATAGATCTAGACCGCAGGAGCACCGGCAGCCCTCAGGCCCAGTCCCGCATGGTAAAGCCCCAACAGCGGCCTACGGACATGCCTTCCACATTCCTCCTCTACAAAGATGGGCAGCGGCGGAATAGGGACCTCAGAGCCTACGGCGGCAGGAGTGTGTCCCGGGTTGAGTCTTTTGAGGAGCGCTCCCGTCGGCCGTTGATGCCACTTCCGCTGACCAAACCCCGCTCCATCTCGTTTCCCAGTGCAGACACTTCAGACTACGAGAACATCCCAGCACTGAGCTCTGACTACGAGAACATCCAGATCCCAGGCAGGCCAGCCCGCTCAGTCACTGTCACGCAGTTCTTCGAGGACCCCAATCGCATGGCAAACGGCTCCAATGAGAACGATGGCTATGTCGATATGAACAGTTTCCCGGGGATTGACAGCAAACCACAGTCACCTAAAGACAACACTGAAAGGTACAGTAATCACATGTTTGCCTCTAGACTAAACTCACTCCATAGGCTGTCCATGACATATTAGCATTCACATTAAGCTTGCTAGCTGTCTGTTCAGACCCCGGGCAGCTGAACAAAATAGTTCTACACTGTACAGTAGCACAGACGAATAGTGAGACATGAGCAGCCTGCTGTGCCAGGCGTCAATGGCTACGGGAAGATGGACAGTGCGTGTGGGAGTGCTTAGTTCTGTTTCTCATTTGGTGGTTTTAGAGGTCACATCTGGTGTCGCCGTTCCTATGCGAGTCTGAGCAGAGCCTGAGCGGAAAGCTCACAGAGCGCTGGCTCTTTCACAATAGAGCAAGTCATTACGGGTCGCAATTAAAAGTGCCAAAGTGTATGTGTGGTAAAAGTGTGTGTGTGTGTGTGTGTGTGCGTTGGTGTGTGTGTGTGTGTGTGTGTGTGTGTGCGTGTGAGTGTGTGTGCGTTGGCGTGTGTGTGTCTGCGTGTGTGTGAGTGTGCATGTGTGTGTGTGTATGCAAGTGGGGGGGGGTGAGTGTGAAAGCTTTTTTCAAATAAGGAGGTGGCAGGAGATCACTTCAGGTGAGAAAGTAAGATAAGTGGATGTGTTAATGAAGAGAAGAAAGAGGATTCAGAAAAAGAAGGGGTGTAGTGACAAAAATATGGTGGCGGAGATGGGAGGGGGGATAAACGGAGAAAGGGAGAAAGGGAGGAAGTAAGCAGAGCATTTCTGTTGTAATTGCTCTCCTGTATCCTGACACTTGTGGTTAAGTTTAGGAGGGCTTTTATTAAACAAGCTCTCTCCCAAGTGTTTTCGTTTCATTGGGCGCCGGGGGGGCAGTGGGATTTACCACAGTGTGTGATAGTGCGAGGAATCGCTGATGGTACCAAATTAGCCGAGCATGTGCTTCTGTCACTACAAGGCTGCAGCTTCACCCAGTCTCAGTAATAACGTGTTTGATGACATGTGTGTGGTACAAGAGACAGAACATTAAACACAAGCCTAAAGTCCAGCCACACCATTTTTGGTGTTTTTATTTTATCTTATCATTAGTATTTATTTATTAGTTGTAATTATTCCTAGTTATTTTAGTTTTAATTTGTCAACTGCCTCTTTTATCTGAAAGTATAAAACCATTTTGAGTATGTAAGATCAAAGTTAGTTTTGTACATGCCACATCATTGACCGTGCTCAATGTTTATTTTCAGTGTACAAACACGCCCCTAACCCAAACTCTTCCATTTCAGAGGCAATGGTCCCTTGGGGCAGGCTCTTTTTCTCCAGTGATGTTATTGATCTACCTCATTGTGTGGTGCAGGTCCAAAGCCTCAAAATGCTCACAAAGATCCAAAGAACCTATCTGTCCTGTCACTTTGCCTTCTCGACATTCCCTGTGGGGACGGTTGTGTTGCAGAGGCGGGTTTGTGTGTGCGTGTGTGTTTGTGTGTGTGTAATCGTGTGTAGCGCACAGTGATTCGCTCAGTCCCTCTATAGAATCAGCACTCATGGGCTCGGCATAGCTACTGTCCTGGTGTGTGTAGCTGATGACAGTGATTTATTGGGAACACATTCACCAGACAACACTTCCTGCTGGTCCCATAGAGACAAACTGTGGTGAGCAGAATGACCACAAGCCACAGTGGCACAGCACACAGGCACAGACACAAAGGTTCATGCGTATGGAGAAGCCAAACGGCTGTAGAAAATGTAGAAAGCTGCGCTGCCACAGGGCTGGTTTGCTTTCACTGCTGTGATTAATGCACTGCACAGTTCAAACACTACCTTAACAAAGGCTTAAGTTCGGCAAAAATACATTTTCATTAGTAGGCTGCCATAGACTAGCATGGATGCAGCCGAAGCGCAGTAATGATTCATCGCAGGCTTAAGACGTTGCTAATGAGTCTGAGTGTGTGTGATTCTGTGTGTGTACGCGCATGTTGTAATCCAGTGCCGCTTCATCAAAGACAAATAGGACATTGTATAAGCAGTGTCTTGCATTTGCCAAAATAGCTTAGTAGCTTCAAATGAGTGTTGATAAAAGAGTCCTGGCATAGACAGCCTAGTGTCTTACTCATCAATGCTTTATGTGATACTTTAACAAGCTCAAGGTAGTCTTTCTACTATACAATACATGGTGCTGTCATAGGGAATCTAAATGGTACTACACCTACATACTACAGGATTCTGGATGTGGTTGAGGGGCGGGACAGAACATGAATCTTTAAGATGTGTACATTTTATCTTTTGTTATAGTGCGTCATATGAGGCATTTTAATATATCATTATTTCGTTGACATTTGCATCTATACAGACACACTACAGCCCCAACAAATTACCCCTCACATTGGCCGGCACAAGTATAACAACAGCCCTGCTGATGTGTGTAAACCACATCTAATCTCTCTCTTTTCTCGGCCAAAATAATAATATGAATAATCATCTTTATTTATATAGCACTTTTCATGCAGAATTGCAGTTCAAAGTGCTTTACAGAGAGGTAGTCCATGTAAAGTTGTGCTTCCCATAAACAAATACAGAGAAATAAGATAAGGATGGTTAAAGGAATCAGTTTTAAAAAAAAGAACAATTATAACAGCTGCATAAAATAATACAATAAAGATACATAACATGATACTGAAATTAAGCGAAATGAAAGTAAAATTATATGCGTTTATATTATATTTATTTATATTATAGCACCATGCTAATCTGGTGGCGGAAGTGCATATTCCAGTAGCAGCTTAGTTATCAGTACATGTCTTTTATGGGTGGTTATATACCCTTGTGCCTACTTATCTCAGTGTAGGAATTACCAAGACTCCCTCGTACGCATACGAGGGTGCTGTATAGCATCAAATATACAGACCATGCATATGTATTCACAAAAAAACCACAGACGTCTCTGTGATCAGTGTTCCAAACGGGTTTACCACATGTCTTTTTCCTTACCGCAACATTGCCGGTACGGCGATAAGGCCCTCCATGAGCTTTGTTTTTTGGAACATCATAGGTTTAAGAATAGTTAAAAGAATATAATAAGAATACATAATATTATACTGAAACGACATAACTCAAATAAGAAATAAAACAGCAGTTTAAGCTAACAGAGACATCATTTGCATCCGTTTGTTAGCAGTTTAGCAGTGCAGAGTAGTGCAGTTAGAAGCTAGCTAAAAGCTCATTTAAATAAATGAGTTATTTTAAACTTTTTTAAAGATATTTACTGATAGCTATAAGCAGTGAGTTCCATAGCGTCGGGGCATTGTTAGTAAAGGATGCATCGCCACACAAAAGGCCCTCTAAAGATGAAAGTGTTTTCTTTTCGGCTTGCTGGCAAAGCCTTGCTATGGCCTCTGAAGCGGTGCCACTGCTCGCAGAGATGGGAGTGTTTATTGTGAACCGGGAGCCATGATTCCAAGTACACTGTTCTTCAGGGTGGTGGCAGTGGGCGGGGCGGCCCTGGGTATGCCAGGCCCGGTGCCAGGCGCTTTAAGGTTATTGCCAGGTCATCTTCAGGGAGGACACATCCAGCCTATGTGGATAGGCTGGATGGATCCCAATGGATCCTATTGGCTTGTTTACAGGAAATGCGGGACAAGGTGGAGGGAAGGGGGAGGGGGGGTTGGGGGGGGCTGTGGTCAGGTGGGGTTTCCCCACACTGTCTCTTTTCAACAAGACGAGGTGTGGCCTTCTTGGGAATGTCAGCTCCGGTTTTATTGTTGCCCCAGTCGGGAACTTGGCCAAACATTTTCTCCATAAGGCATTGAATAATTATCATATATACATTACTGCATATTATCCATGTGCAGTAAATATCTATCTCCAGTTAGTTGATTGTATAGTATAATAATTACCCCTATGTATGTTTGCTAAACACTGAACAATCAATAAGCGAAAGAATGCTATCTGGCTTATGGCATGTTGTCACACAAACTAATTAAAATTGTGAAATTATTTCATTATATGAGATTTTCTGTCTCTGCCACTGCAGTAGCCAGCCTGCCAGGTTTGTACAAAGTCAGTGTATTTCCTACACACACAACACAAACAGCAGCCAACATTTTTAAACTGCTCCCACACGCTACTGCCACCATTTGTATTCCAAGCCTACATATTTAAGAGACTATAATGAACCTATTTGTCAGGGCCCATTTCCAGAAATGGTTCCATTATAACGTTTCTAAATAATGATGCACTGACTGCGTTTTCCTTGAAGGTTTCTGATTACCAATTATTTTTAAAACCATAAACAGTTTGAAAAGAAAAAGCCAGGTAATTTACTTTTTGCTGGCTGTGTTGTATTTAAAACTATATTGACACTCAATTCAATCGCAGTCGCAGCACGCCAATTTCAGATTGCACCTAAAAATAGTGTACATTTTAATACGTAAATGATTAGGTCAATTGAATTACATATTTCAAGAACCATCAAATTCACAAGAAATTGGATATTGGGCAATCAGCACATACAGCATTGCATGGTGTTCAGAATTTGACACAGTAGATTTAGCTCGACAGTATTTTCTAGGACATTGCCATTGAAAAACAAAATGACATTTTCTTAATGGTCTTGGTTATGTTCTTCAGATATCCGTTGTATCACCAGCTTACCCATAATAGAAGTATAGCTACATAAAGCAGCTATACTTGAGATTTTAGTGGGTAATAATAGTAGGCTAATGAAAGTTAGCTTTTAGCTACCTGTTAGAATGTGTTAAAAGAGGAAATCACGCTGAAATGCTGGAATGAGAAGTAATTTACTTTAATGGGCATTGTTTTTCTGTATCTCTTCTCAACTACCAAGTCAACCAAGATTCTAATTCATTTGCATTGTTGCTTTATTACACATTACACTTTATTCAGGTTCTTCCAATTGAGATCTATGAATTTAAGTAACGAAATAGGAGCCTGAAAATATAATGGAAAAATAAACCCAAAATCAAAAAAGTTAAAATGCTAAGGTACATCAGTGAATGTGTTACTGTATTTACTTACAATGACTGGTGTAAGTTAATTTCTACTGACAGATAACCTCATTGGTCTGCGTACAAGTGCAAATTGTTGTAAATGTGATTTAAAATGTATCTTTTACTTTCTCTGATGATTCATTTGAATATATGCTCTTACATTTCTGAATATGTTTATTTTTGTCTTGGCAGTGCCTACACAGAGCCTTTTCCAGTGAACTCTTCATCTGCAAGACTGTCGGCTGAGGAGGACCATGGACGCACCTCTGAAGAGGAGGAAGGTTGGACAGAGCAAGGTTACGACCGCCAGGTGAGATATTCTTTTTGGTATTTTGAGAAAAGAGTCGAATGTACTAAAGCACAAATGACAAAAATATGATGCTGATTCATTTTTAAATTCCCTATTCTATAATGTTTGATGTTTTTGCAATGTAGTGCCATCTATTGTTGAGATTAAATACAATTGGTTAACACACCATACAACTTAAAATCTGATCTTAATGATTAGCTAATGCAACGATCCTTCCTTCCAAAATTACAAAAAGATTACTTCTGATAATTCTTTTTCATTTCTTAGTTTTCCCGTTATACCTTCTGACTATGCATATGAACATTTATTACTGTAATGAATTGGTTGCTGCTGAATCTGCCTACACAGGCCTTTCACAAGGACCTAAAGATAGACCCGACCCGTTTCCCAGCCACAATCACATGCAGGCCCCCCTCCCAACATGTGACATATCGCTTCCGTGTTTTCTTCTTCTTCAAAAGAAGAAAACAACGAAGGATAGAAAGGGATCAAGAAAACTTAACTGGACCCAGCAAGTTTCCATTAGATGAAAGTTTGTTTTGGTCTCATTTTGAGGAAATGAGGATCAACATGCTATTTATGTTGTATTTGTGAAATGGCCGCAGATAGGAAAAAAATAACAATGACAAATATCAGGCGCCAATGCTGACAAATCCTTAAATGGCTCTAATATCAATGTTGTTGTCACCCCACAAAAATATTTGAATGAATCTGAATATAAAAGTTTTCTTTTTGAGATATCTTTCACTTTAATATCGCAGTATAATGAAATAATCAGTCTTCTTAATGTGAATGAATGCAGCCTGATTTCAGTTGGCGCTGCATCTGCGTGTGCCCACAGAGGGGCTTTAAACATTAGCTGTATTCATTATTGTCTGTTTATTCTTGCTCGCACAGATTGATGGGCGATCCCGGGCTTTCTACGTCGCCAAAGAGCTTCTTGACTCTGAGAGGCTGTGAGTAGCTAAGCTAGCACGTCTTATTAGCTCAGCTAGGGCACTTAACAGTGTACGTACTTTATCTTCACTCTTATGTGATGTCCTCCCCGGTATTTAGCCTCCGAATTGCTTGTGCCTTTTCCTTCCACAATTCTTAATTTTTTTTGTTTTTTTTTCTCTCTCTCTTTCTCTCTCTCTATCTATATATATATATATATAGACTATTTCTTTGTTTTGGGACTGACAACCAATTACACGCTTGTCATCTTTCGACCTTGCTGGACCCTGTCCACTCTTCTCTTGTAGCTTGTGCACTGCACAACATCCTTATTGTGCAAACATCTGCTATGGCATTTGTTATAAATGTTTTTCCACTTTGCCATTACATCTTGGGTTTCTCTTTCTACCTATTTTTAGACATGTCAGCGCCCTCAAGCACCTTCAAGAGGTAAGAAATCCAAAATCAGACACATTTATTTATCAATTTATTTGTGTATATTTTTAGTTCTTTGTTTTAAATATTTGTCATTTGAATTTTGTATTGGATTTGAACATTTTTGTATTTTTTTGTATGTATTCATGTTTTATTTTAATTTATATATTTTTTATGTATTCAACTTCTCCACGTCAATTACAGGTAAAAAAAACACCTGCTGCTAGCAGTGCATCCTGTGTGTCTATAGTCTCTGCTAGCTAGCTGTTGGCTTGTGTTCACATTTATCAGTGTTGTTGCAGCCAGGTCAACTTCCTGGACTCGACAAGGTTGACATGCTGTACGCTGAGGTTGGATGCATGACGCACGGCTACAGTGGAGCCCGTTGTTGACGCTGTCCATATTGTGTTTTACTCAAGCAGTCAGGGCATATCAACAAGACTAGCGCCTGTCTACACACAGCGTCAGTAGGTCAGGCATACGTCTCACAACACATATGTATCTGCTTCTTCATAAAAGGTAGAACACACATAATAAAAACCTGATAAAGTACAGTTATACTGTACTGTGCATGAAAATCCACCGGGACGGATATTCATCACAATATATGTGGCTCTCAATAGATTCCCACATACACATGTATATTTAACACATTATATGTGGTTCTCAATAGATTCTTACATAAACATGTATATTTAACACATTATATGTGGCTCTCAATAGATTCCCACATACACATGTATATTTAACACATTGTATGTGGCTTTCAATAGATTCCCACATAAACATGTATATTTAACACAATAAATGTGGCTCTCAATAGATTCCCACATACACATGTATATTTAACACATTATATGTTCTATTGAAAGCCAGACAGACCACCACCCTTTTAGTTTATCATGAGCTCAGTGCAGTACAGCATATCTTGGAAAACAATTTCAGGAAACTGGCCAATCATTCTCCCCTCAGTAGTGATACCGGTAGAGTTTTCCTATACCTAGTGCACAATCAAGGCTGTAATGGAATATATATTATATATATATATATATATAAACATACATACATATACACACATACATAGACTG
>JAODVN010127862.1:0-15808 GCA_025434125.1 Chologaster cornuta
TCACAGCTTTGGAGCCACGCCTGTAAGTTTGAATATTAAAGCAGCAGGGAGGACACACTCACTAGGTAAGAATAGGGTCTCGTCTCCTTGACCCTTACTGCACTCCGAATACCTGCATTTTCCATTCTTTATTCAATTGTAAACCTTACATCTTACAGTTGGTAGCAAAAGTAAAGGCTTGGACCTGGATGGAGATGGCACTATTAAAGGGATCCCTGTGCTGGATGTGGATGTTGAGTTTTTTGAAGAAAAGCCATGGAGGAAACCTGGTGTGTATCTGTCTTTCTGCCTTTAAATTCCCCCATCGTTTGTGTGGGTTGCTTTTTATTTTCCTCTCTTCTAAGTATATGATAGGTTCAATACAGGTGGGCTGCTGGGTTGCTCAGTGCCTGTTTGTTTTCAGGTGCCGACATCTCAGATTACTTTAACTATGGATTTAACGAGGAAACCTGGAAAACGTACAGCGAGAAACAACGAAGACTACGTGGAAGCTACGAGGGCATACCTCGTAGCTATGAGAGCTCAAAAATGACAGTAGGTCGTGTCATTAAAGATGACCACTGCAACAGTCTGCAGTGCTCATAATAAAGTGTGTGTGTGTGTGTTTGTGTGACCTGAGCTATTGTTGTTGACGATTTGTTGCAATGGAATACACAATGGTGAGTAGATGTACAGTATTACAAAACAAGCATTCAGTCAGTCACTCTCCTCTCTACCTTGTAATCCCACTTAGGTCCTGAAGGGGCGCACAAGCCAAGGAGATAGGGAGCCTTGGTCTGATTATCCTTCCACAGGCAGTCTGTACATGTCGGCTCCCAGGTTGGTAAAACACTATCTACACCCTTACGTCCAGTCGTTAACTCGCAGCTGCTGCTTTGTCATGTGTTTTTGGCCAATGCAGTTTAACCCAGCTTGTGCATAATGTGCTGTATTTATTTATTTATGTTTTTGCATGCAAGTTTACTTGTACATGCATACAGGTGTCAATGCTCTAAGCGAAACTCACTAAAACTACAGTGCATAAACTCTCACGATACTTCAAAATGTAACTCTTCACAATAAACTTTGTATTTAACTTTAATTCTATTGTTTGGCTAGATTGTTTGGCTAGATTGTGGTTGTAAATGGTTGTGGGGGACAAAAAATGAACAGTTCATAATTTAAATAAATGTGGTGGTATTTAGAACGTTTCATGCATAACATTGATCATAGCCAACATCAATAGAAATGAAATGAAATCTGTCCCTTTAAGTTGTCATGTGCCTCATATACACTATGCTGCATAGAATGCTTCTCCTGCCTTCCCTGAGCCATCTGGGAACAGAGACATTGCATGGCAGCCCACTGGGCAGGCTGGAGACATTAAGACCATAGATAGACAGAACCCCTGGTATTTTACAGCCCCAGCTACAACCTCTGATCATTTACGGCCATAGCCGCGAGCAGCAGACACTTTCCATGTTGGTAAACGGCATACTGTTGTCCCAGCTTGTGTTGTCTTTATAGCGCAGGTGCTCTTTGCCTCATAATGGGAAGTGATAGGCATAACGTGTTGTTTCTTTGGCTTGACTCTGGGTTAGTTGGAGGGGGGAGGGGGGGGGGGAAGAGTCTCCAGAGGTTGTTCCCCTTCCTCAGCATGGTTCGAATGCAAGGTGGTGTATGAAAGATTATTTTTATTTTTTGTCATTTTGGTTTCTTATCCAAATAGATCGAGTGTAGGGCATGCGACTAGATCTATACGTGTGGGAAAAAAATACAGAACACACAGGACTATGTTGCACCCCAAGGCAAGTGATAGTCAGCAACCAGGAGACGCAGTATGGGCTATAGCCTACAATATATACAGGTACAAGATGGGCCCCGATCAAACATCCAAACGAAAGCTATTGTTTGAATTTTTAAAGTTGCATCATAGTTTATTATAGTGGATGGTGTTTTTTTTGTATTTGCCAACAAGGTCTACTACTCTAGATGGTTTTCGGCCGGTCTGCTTCAAAGTCCCGGGCCGTTTTTCAACAATGTTGGGATGCAAAGTCTGTGTACATGAGTGTGCGTTTGTGATATTTATGAAGGCTGCATTGTGATGTGCAGTGAGTGATATTACCAAAAAAAGGACATTAACGGGCTTGCAAGGGGTTACACATTTGCATACAATGACATAAAACAGTACAATAACACATCTGTTAAGGTAGTAGAGCGGGTCATGTAGATAAACATTAGGAATCACAATCAAGTCACATGTCCAATGAGCTGAGAGAGTGTTCTTTTGTGTGGTCACCAGAAAGTCAAGTGGCACCATAGATGTGATTGGACGACAAACTGGCTGCATCAGCAGAGTGGAGGGGCGCCGGCGTCATGGCAACGAAGGAAATAATATACAGGTGGCATATTTATCTGCTGTGTGTGTGTGTGTGTGGCACGTGGCTAGCCAGCGTGGCTATTAATAGCCCGTACTTGCATTGCAGGTGTTATCAGAGATGTCCTCCAAAGGCGATACCTGCACCAATAATATGAGTTCCTTCTTCCCTCGCATCATCCCCCCGCCTTCTTTCCCGCCCCCTCTGTCCTCTGTCAGCGGCGTTCCTCCGCTCATCCCGCCCCCACGTAAGTGACCCCGCCCCTCAGCGTGACACACCTGTGCCACACACATGCATATAAATACCTACAGGCATTAAAACCCTCTCTCTCTCTCTTTCCCATGTGTTCTTTTCTGTGTTCCTGAGAATAAAACTAGGATGGCATCAAGGTCACGCACTGCCGAACGTTGACGTTTCGCTTGCATGTTGAACCCACCTGTGTACAGCATCACCGTGTGTTATTCGTCATTCCTTCAAAGCACGTCTGTGTCTGTGTGTGTGTGTGTGTGTGAACAGATGAGCCATCTGGCTGGCCAATGCGCCAGCGGGAGTAGATTCAGTCTGATTGAAGTGTTTCAGCTTGAAACTCCTCCTGCTGATCAGCCCCCCGCCCCCTTCCTTTCCATCCTGTAGGGCAGAATGTGGCACGCTGCAGCTGCATAAATGACTAATGTCGTTCTGTGTGTGCAGCCGGACCATAAATTCCTACATAAATAAATCCATAGTGCTTGAAGGATAAAGGTGAACAAAGGTGTGTGTGTGTGTGTGTGTGTATATGTGCGTGCATGCGTGTGTGCACTGGTATGGCTCACTTCTTCCCTGCTTGGGAGTGTGTGCGTGTGATGCCATCCAGGTGTGGGTCATTCAGTATTATCTGTCACTAGACCTGCCTTGTTGTCTACCAGGAAGCCCCCCTGAAGCTCTGAAGCAAGCACACAGTTGACCGCCATCTTCAAAGTTGTATAAATAGTAGGGTGGGTTTAGCCACCCTCCCCCAGCACCCATCACACTAAGCACTGTGTACCCCATACTGCCTGTTGAAACCCCGTGCCAGAGCTCATAATACAACCAAAATATCGAACATCCTCCCAGGCCAAGCTTTGAACAGTCTGCCTTGCTTTGATGTGCATTTGCATACCGTTTAATCTAAACCACTCCCCTTTCTTGAAGTTATGGTCTCTGCCTCCTTTGTGTGATGCAAATGTGCAACGTGCTAAAAATAGCTGTTGGAAATGAAAAGGGGAGAAAGTGCTGCGCCAGCAGATTGTCACGCGACAAATGTGCTGAACAGGCCGGCCACGGAGTGGAAGAAGAGGCTTTGTTTCCTGCGGTGCAGTGGGGGTCACATTAGCGCCATTCGTTTGCTTGGTGGGGGGGGGGCTGCTTCTATACTCTTTTGGAGTGGGACGGCATTGTCGTTGCAGGGTCATGCTCATGTCATCTATCAGTTTAACCGCAGCTATCCTCGCCTGCATTAGGTTAGTATGCTAAGAGTAGTGCTCCAGTACAGCTTCAGAAGTGCATGCTTGTATACCCTATTGATAAGTAGTAGACAGTAGTCAGAGCATGTTTATATTGTTTGAGTGTATTACACTTGTGTTAATAAATTATATATGACATTTACAGCATTCGGCAGACGCTTTGGTCCAAAGCGACTTGTAGGACAGGTCATACACCAGCAATCGTAGGCAAACAATATGATATTAGAATAGTTACAGCATCTTGTCGTCACGACTACCATGTCAATATATAATTAAAACAAATAAAGGTTTCTGATGGCCTGATCTTGGGCAGGTGTATGGGTCTTGTTAATAATGGGACCATTAGATGTCCATACAACCGGTCAGATGACCAGAATTAGTTTACAAAGCTCTTTGAGCATTTGAGTACTAGCAGTAAAGTAATCGTAGCCTCATGTCAACACGGATACATGGAAGTCGGGCCGGGGTGGGCAGTGGCTTGTTAAAATTAAACCTCCGCTCACTGAAATCTGTTCCTTGAGAGTTGTGGTTGTGATCGTGCTATTCAACATAATCTGTGTGGTATTTTCACCTAAACTGGTCAATACAATGCCTTTGAGAAGTCAAGGAACTGTGTCAACAAGTAGAAGTATGAACAGACTCCTTTTTAAAAGGGTAGGTAGCATGGTGCACTGTTTACATGCAAGAGGAATAATGCAGAAAGAATGCCCAAAGAATGCTTGACCGGCACATCGGAGTCCAGCAAAAAGTAATTCCAAGTCGATTACCAGTGTAAATGCTAACTCGTCTGCGCCATCGCAGAATTGTTCTACAGTAGCTACTATAATGGCTCTGTGAAAGTGTAACCTGAGAGAAAGGCACACATGCACTATCAGCTGCAATTATCTCTCAGCCATTAGCGTTCTCATATGATGCCAAGCATTCAACTCCAGCCCTCATCATACGCTCACTTGACAACACCACGGGTAGAAACAGTTACTCATGATAAATAGCACTGATGCCGCCCGCATGTGTAACATGTAAAATGTTCTTAAGACCCACAAAATATTATGAACACGGCTAGTGTAAGTTTTGGAGCATATCAGGGCTCATTTACAAATAAACTGCTGTACTATCAGGTGAAGAAACTCTGTTTTAATAAGCACATTTACATTTTTTTTTTACTTTTTTATTATATCAGAAAATATTGCTACAACATCTTAACACATCAGGATTCTGTATTTCAAAGACTTACAATGACTGCAACTAATCACTATAATGAAATAAATGCCTTCTAGGGAGTTCCACTTTAGAGTGTGTGCATGCTAGCTACACACTTGGTC
Organism: Chologaster cornuta; assembly: GCA_025434125.1. Classification (NCBI taxonomy): domain Eukaryota; kingdom Metazoa; phylum Chordata; class Actinopteri; order Percopsiformes; family Amblyopsidae; genus Chologaster; species Chologaster cornuta. The sequence continues at coordinate 5,161 of JAODVN010127862.1, forward strand.
CCTAGTGAATCATCCCATTGTGTTTGGGTTTGGTGACATGAAAAGCAATGCCTAAAGGTGGCTGTTACAGTAGACTGGCAACAAGAGGCACTATCTTAAAGGTTCTCTTGTCCCCCCGTGCTGCTCCTTGAACTGCTTTATCTTTAACTTTGTGTGTGTGGTGGTGGGGTCATACGGAGACTGTCTGCTAGTGTCTTCTTCCCCTGTCTAAAGTATCAAAGACCTTTTGGGGTCTGTATTTCGTGGTGAGAAGATCAGGCTTCTCACAGTGGGATGGATATGTGAACAGGAAGTAAGATGTTCTCCATTTCACTCTCAAAGCAAGGAACTCATCCTCCTTTTTAAAAATATTCCAGTTTCTGCTACACCAGCTCTTGTCCTTGTGTTTCATCCTCTTTTTTTTCTCTTTAAGTTGTTGAAAAACAGCTCTGAGCTACTCTCACATCGGGTATGGAAAAACAGAAGGGGCTGGCGTCCAGATGTGAATGTATTTGTGCAGCTTCAAAATAGTGTGTAGTGTGCCGTGCAAGTGTGTGATTTAGAGTTGATTGTATTACTCGGCCACATAGGATATGGACTCTTGAACAAGTGGGACTATTCACTGTGTACCCATGCATTTGACTGGCTGTCAGGCAAAAGGCAGCTACAGTAGGCCTTGTTACCTTGTGTTGCTAACGGTATGGTGAGCTAATGACTGTGGGTGAAGGTTGTCTGTTAACACTTGATGCAGTACTGATCTTTGAATGCCTATTTGCCTTGCAGATATTCCTATCAATGTTCCTCCGCCTGGTAAGCATTTCTACCACATTGGCCACCGGGCAATTATGTGTTCTGTATTGTTAGCTTTTCTGTGGTGTGTTTATGGGGCGAGCTGATGATGGATTTATGGGAAATAACCCATGAGGGATTTACCCACGTGTTGTCAGATGGCACAGGCTTTTGTCTCCAGTTAAAGCTGCACTATGTAATTTGTGTTATGGGGTGAGGGTATATAATTGTGTGAGAACTGTATTGGGGAGAAGAGAGCCAATAAGAATGCATGCACTGTTTTGTTTTTTTGTAATTCTATTTTCAATCACAAGGGTAAATTCCAATAAAATATAAAGTGCCATCACTTTTGTAGTCATGAATTTAAGATCAATCAGACTACCACCGATCTTGTATTTCGAGTGGATATTGGCTGTTTCCGACCTAATGATCTGTCGGTGCATCCTCAGCTCAGATTTGTTACTTTATATTTTTGGTGGTGTTTTAAAAATGAATTCAGTCTGTATTAGAATAATAACAGTATTCTGGGTGCCCATTAAACCCTATGGAGCGACTGACATGGTCGTTATTAGACCGCCAGTGGGTTGTATTGGCTACTTACACTTACCATCACCGCATTACTCTCTATATGTGTGTTTGTGCATCATCATTCACCCACTGCAGTGTACATGCCACCCTACTAACTATTGCCATACGTAGTAGTAATGATATTAATACTAATAATAGAAGACACCATGTCATTTGTGAAGATGTTGGGAGAGCCCACACTTATCCCAGGCATCTGCCCCTCTACAGGTGTCCCTCCTCCTCCTCTCATCCCCACCTTGGACAGGTGAGTAGCTCCACTAAACCTGCTTGCATCTGACCGCCTCTCCTCTGCTTGTCCTCCGCAGTGCTAGAGATGTACGCCTGTCTGTACAACATGTACTGTCGGAGGAGCAGGGCCGGCAGGAGAAACAGGGACAGGGGCGATGGCAGGGACAGGGAGCACAGGTTGCCTACCGCAGAGGTTGAATCCAGGGCGCACGCTCAGGAGATACCTGGCCAAAAATGGAGGTAGAGAGCTGAGGAAATGTGAAATGAGTAAATGCCATATACAAACAAGTGTAAGAGCTACAGTACTCGCCTGTGTAGAGGAATGCTAAACTGGTGTTTCCCGTTGGGACATAAACAGGAACGCGCATACTCTTATTTGGGCCTGAATTTGCGTTTTCTGACCTTGCAGCGAGACGTGCCACCAAATAAGGTAGAAAGCAGGACAGCTGCCTTATTTGTAACAGCATCCAGCACGTCCCCCGCACCCCGATCCGGTCGGAGTCGCAACCTCTTCAGCTCTGATTTACACCGCTAGAGTGACCCGGCATTAGCGCATCCGGCCCGCGCATGCTTCAGTGTCGTTTGATGCTTGACATGTCCCCCCCCACCCCACACACACAAACACACACAAAAAACATATTCATCTGTGTTTGTCGGCCTGTTTATTTTTTTCATAGGTCTTTTTTGGGGTTTTGGAGTCCTCCTTATTTCCCTCCCTTATTTCCCTTTTCTTCCCTTATCTCCCCTAAAGGGCTTGCGTGCGTCTACGCGGCCCCTGCGTTCACTGTACTCCGTCCTAAAGGACGGCTGCTCTCACGTCTCGGGTCCATCTGCCAGATCCTCACATCCTTCAAGGGCTTTCCGTTCTTTTGTGCTCTGCCAGCCAGCTTTGATACCATTTATGAATCATTTCCTTCTCCGCATCTCTCGTGTGTGTGTGTGTGTGTGTGTGTGTGGTACACAGATCTTGCTGGCTTTACTGTTGCCGTTCAGCCTGTGCACATGGGGATATTGGGACCAGCAGGTACTTCTGGCAGGCTGGTCGGCTGTGTGTTTGGTGGGCCAGCGGCCCATAGGGCTCCCAAGGCCCATATTTAAACAACACTATGCACGCAGTTGCTCTGTATCAATCTCTTATATTAAATCTCACGCTGCCCTCCATGCGAAAGCCTACTTTCACTGCTGTTGTAAATAATGCTGCGATCCATGTTGTACGGGAGTCAAAGCAATATATATGCATTCAAGTCTCTAGTGTTCCAGCCCGGACAAAGTGGAATTAATGTGTTTATGGCGATGAGAGCCAGAGGCCACATGCCGTGAGATACGGGTCTCCGCTCTGACAAAGCATTGAGCATAAAGTGATTATCAGCCACGCTCCAGGGCATTGCTGGCTTCCATGTTTGTACAGCAAACACCCCCCCCCCCACCCCCCACACCCATTCTAGTACACAAACAAGCCTGTTTCTACCGCTTCATCCCTGCGTTCTCCAGGGCTGGAGGAGGAGAAGATATGGCCTTGCTTGCCAGACATATTTTTAGCACGAGCACGTTTTGGACCCACACCTGGTGGGAACCGGTCCCTCTTGGACAGGCCTCGAACGACTTCACCTTCACCCTGAGCGGAAGTCTTCCATTGGAAGCAGTTGAAAGGGGCCAGGTTATGTGGAACGGGCAGAGGTTCCAGCCAACGGAGCGGGAGCCCTCCATCCCTTCCTGCCTGGCTGGCTGCCTGGCTGCCTGGCTGGCTGGCTGGGCGACCGGCACACGCCGCTCGTTGCCATGCGGCCAACCACTAGGGGAAACAGGACTGTGTGGTTGGAGATGTGCTTTGATCACAGACCCCAAACACCAGACCCTTTCCCTTTCCCTCCCTGCTTTAATTATATTCATGGATACATCTGTTTGTCCCCCACACACACACACACAAAAAACCCCACAAATTTTCATTCAGTGAACTGCTGCATGTGTGTTGGCTGCCTAGGTGACCGTTTTAAGGCGTATTTCATTAAGGTTTATGTTTAGCTCTGGTTTGCTTGATTTTGTTCGATAACAACATGCTAACAAAGACTTTAGCCATGCAGTGTCCTTACAACTCTGCGTCACTTTCTCCAAGTCTGCGTAAGTACTTTATAAATGTTGAATAACGTACAATGTAATTGGTTTAGAGTAATCCATTTGATTGTGGATTTGTGATTTAAATTAGTCATATATGTAGCCTTAATGCGTTAAGTGTTTTCCGTCTCTCATTTCAGTGTTTATGTCTTGTTTTCAGTGTACGCACTGGTCCCCCACCTCCACCATATCAATTACCCACAGGTATGTATTGTTTAAAAGACCTGAGTCATGCTGAAAAACACCTGTTTATCAATACTGCTCGTTGTACTGCTAGAAGCTAGTTGCAAAAGAGATGACGGTGAGTCTACATTACAAAACTACGGAAGTTTAGGTTGTGGTGAGTTGTTAATGCATTCCTCGTAAGAAATAAACCAAATCCCAGCTCACTGACACGTTGCACAACAGTCCCGGTCCTGGAAAGCTGACTCATTTCCTTCACGACAAAGAAAATATGTGATTTGGCCCTGAAATTTAGCAGATATTAAATCTTGCACATTTCTCAAGTTTATGTTTTGAAAAGAGCCTTTTAAAGATTTTGTGTTTTTCATTTTTCTGTGGCAAATATTAGTTGAAGTTACATATTCTGTATGTTTATGTCCCAAATATGCTTTTTCAAAGCTTATTTATAAGCCGTTAACAAGTCTTATTATTATTATTATTATTCACCTCAATGTAGCTCTGTATGTTTGTTATGTGAATGTAGAACTAAGAGCCCTATAGGTGGCTTGTTGTGAGATGGTAACAAGCTACTGATGGTCTGCATTAGCTGCCACCTGACTATCCCTTCAGGTGGATATCCTCTGCTCCCGCCTAACATGGCCTCCTGGACTGGCGTGATGGACAACACCAAGTCCTGCTGGGAATTCTACAGCCGGCAGGACAGGGAGCGCGACAGAGGCCAGGAGCGGCCCAGAGAGCGAGGCCGAGACAGAGAGAGAGAGCATTCTCCGTCCGCTCAGGCACACAACAGGTGAGAAGCCACATGCAATCAAGGCCTTGCCAATGCAATCTCACACAAGCACCCTGCCAGTGTTAACCTAATAACATATGCATTATGCATATGTTATTAGGTTAACAACATTAAACCATTGAAACACTGCCAACTATCTGAATGCATACTGAGAATGTGGTGTGCTGTAGCGTAGTTCCACCTCATGTTCAACATGTGCAAAACACGCGTCTTTTCACTCTCATTTCTACTAATGTTGCTGTGGGCCTCACAAGACTACATCACAGGCTTGTGATGTAGTGTATGCTGAGCAGCTGGGTGCGTCTGAACTAAGCAAGTACAGGTGTATCGGTGCCAGCCCAATTTGGCTGTTATGCAGGCAGACACACGCGCACACACACACGTATGCACACAGACGTGTTGGACAGGATTTACCATAGACAGTCTGAGAGTAAAGCAGTAACAGGCTTTTAACCTGAAATGAAACTGGGGAGGAGAAAGAGTCTGTAAAATGTGAGCCAGGCGAAGGAGGATGTGTATGGGCGCCAGAGCCACTGATGGCTATGTGGTGATGCTATTCATCCTCCTGGATAACTGGATGGTCTGTTGGAAGCAGCGGTTGGCAGCCAGCAATATTGTGACGACCACAAGGGGCAGAGTGAGCTAGGATAAAGCAGAGAGGGAAGGGAATGACTAGATTGAATTGTTATGAACTTTCGAGAGGTGACGATTTAAATTTTGAAACTACTTAGAGATGAGCAACGTCTCCAAAATGTACATCGGACCATGTCATTGCCGTTATCGTTCTCTGCGGATGCCTGATAACGACCCATTCATTTGACTCTGGTGTGTTGGTGTAGGAAGACATAGAATAACATTTAGATCTTGCGTCCTCTGCTGTGCCGCCGGTGTAGCCTTTAGGTTACCGGTTTGCATGTGACAGGGTTCCTAGAATGGAATATTCCGGAATTGAACATGTCTATTCCAGAAAGAAAGTAAGGAATTGTTTCTTTGCCAAATCATGGAATATCATGGAATTGTATTTGTAGCATTTAAGATGCCATTCATCATAAGTATACTGTTATTAGATTGCGAGAGGTCTCAACAAATCAAACGCTACTGCACACTCTAGCATGAGTAAGTGCCACAGTCAGTGACGTGCATAAGAGCCGCATGCATTTAAAGTTATTTCCCCAATCAAAAGACCTAGAATAGATAGAATAGCTTATGTAATTTGACTCAGCAGGAATTATATACAGTGTATATATATCTTATAAATTGGTGCATTTAAAATTGACCAGCCTGCATAAAAACATGCTGGGGGATGAAACCACAGCCCCCACTACACGTTAATGCACGCGCGCGCGCGCGCACACACACACACACACACACACACACACCATTCCTCACCCTGCAGCTTTTTCTGCAGCTCATGCACTCTTAAGCATGTGTCTCTCTCACACACACACACACATGCACGCGCGCTGTATCACTTACAAACCGTGACAGTAAATTGGGGATTAAGCCACCCTTGTTGGCAGCCCCTATTTCCCAGCGTTAAGCATTTTAACTTCTAGAAAGGCAAGCAGCGTAGACCCAGGTATAATAATGTTCCATGTCGTGTGTATGGGTGCACAATCCAAAAAACTGAGTTTTTGACACATAGCACAGTGCAGAAAATGGTATGCACTGATGTACATTTAGCGTGTTGAAAGGTTACCATAATAATAATAATAATACATTTTCAGCCTAGCGTGACACGTGTGCATTGAAGGCAATACGGGGTGCATTTTTCTGCATGGAGAGCGCCGCGTTCTGGGTCAAATGAGGGAAATGGAGCGTGCGGCTAGCATGAAGGGCCGAGAAGGCTAACCACAGAAGAAGAACGCAGGGTGTGCAGGACAGCCAGGCGCGTATGTGTGCCCTACATTCTGCTCATGTGATCAGGCCGCCTGCTGTACATGCTGCTGGCACATTGATTTATAGCTGCACTGAAGACTATTTTTAGAGACAGAGAGGGGTTGGGAGGGAGAGGGATAGCATGATGCTAGCCACCCATATTGCTTATTGGTAACCAAGGGCAGCACGTGTGTCATGCAGTGATCTTGCTGCGGTTTCAGGAGATGCCCTCTGCAGTACAGATGCGTCATGGGGGGCATTGGTTACTGGTTTTTAAGGTGTGGTTGTCTGCATGCCAAGGAGTTAGCACCCACCGCTAATAGATTCCTTGAGGTTAACGTGTATTCCCCTATATACGCATGAGGAGTAGGCGAGGTGTTCGCCACATCCCCGGTGAAGGACAGCTGGGTGGGCGATCCCGTCCCTTTCATGGGCACACGTTCCCGTTTCTGGTCAGGGTCTGTGATGGGATCACGGAGCTATAGGATGAGATACGCGGCCTTGCTTTTAGCACACGTGGAGCACACATTGCTGTGCTGATGGGCTCAGTCCATCACTGTCCTTACAGTATCATTGCAGCTGGAGCGGGCTCATTTTCAACAGATGTTTAGTGTTTATTCTGGGGTATCCGTTTTCTTCTCAGATGTTCAGCCAGAGGGATGTTGGTACATTTCTTTTGTCTGATCTCATTTCTATGTCTTTCCTTATTTATGTTTTTGCTAGCCTGACTATGCTAAGAGAGCGTGAGATCACAGGTCTGGCAGCCTGGAAGAGAGTTCTGATTGGTGAAAATGAAGTCACTCCATGTTTAGTGTTTGTGTTATGCTATCTGTTGTAAACACAGGCTGTTTAGTGCTAGCTGACACCGCGGCGGCGTATTCATGGCGCCCTGCGGCTCTCATGTGTCGCGAGCATGCTCGTTTGTGCCCGCACTTAAGCAGAGGTCAAGTGAGAGGAAGGGTGGGAATTAATGATCTTTACTTTGAAAGAGCGCAGCAGCTCCTAAGGCACACAAATGAGCTGCTTTGTTCAGCAGGGGACACTGCGCCGCGCCTCTGTGGGCGTGTAAAGGTTATACCATGGCACACTAGGGGGGCACCTTGTGTTCCACATAGGCTGTACAAGGAGTGGAACGCTTCTAAAGCCCCAGCCATGCAGCCACCACAGGCTCAGGTTAAGTCCCCGCTACCTGCAGAGAGGAAGTAGGAGGCACACAAACAAATACAAAGTGGTGCAGGCCGCACACAGCATTAGCTTAGCCTTCGCCATGCGTTTCCCGTGTGTGGGACAAAGCTTCCGAGGGAGTGTCTTTAGGGAGATGTGTTTGATTGGGAGCCTTCAGCTTTCTCCAGAACGACTTGCTGCGTCTTCTCTCATGCCATCCTCATGGATGACATGTTCCGTTGTTGTATTGCACACGTGTTCCACAGCGAGGAGGAGCGCACGCGGCACAGGGACAGTGGGTACGAGCGCCACCACGACAGGTGCAGCAGAGAGCAGGAAGAGCGACACAGAGAGTGGAAGCCAAGAGACAAGGAGGAGGGCCGCCACAGGTCTTCACGCAGGTGAGGGCACGCGCACACACACGCGCACATTGAGGCGGTCCACAGCAGAGCAAGGCTGCATGGTGAGGATGTCTTGTGTCCCGGGCCACAGCCGGAGGAGGAGGGACGACAGCGAGGAGGACGACAGCCGCCGCAGACACAAACACAAGAAGTCCAAGAGGAGCAGGGAGGAGAAAGAGACCAACCGCGAGCCCTCTGCTGACCAAGAGAACCAATCAGGACCCACGGAGTGACGAGCTGAAAGTGAACCAGGAAATGGGCCGCTCCTCAGTATTTATTACATTTTATTTGTTTAAACTGCTTGTTTTTAATGTATACGTTGTATACAATATGCATATGTTTCCTGAACCTTCTTTGTGTTGAATTTGACGAATGAGTTCGGATAAATGAGCATTATGAATCTGAGGGATCTATCTCTGCTGTGCTTTATTTTTAGTCAGCACAAAGTCAAATGTACTGACTCGGGTATTCTTTGCGAATGGCTTTATTGATTATTTCACCCAATGTACCATCAGATATACTACACAGGCCAGAACCACAGCAGACAGGTCTCACACTCGTCCACTGAAAGAAACACATAATCAAGTCAGTTGTTTTTTCTTCTCAAAAGTAGGAAATTTAGTAAGGCCTCCACAATGTCACCTTAAATAGTATTTAAGATTATTAACACATATCTTTTTTTTTTTTTTTTTACTATTTCTTGCCAGTGGTTTAATAATTTAGCAACAGCTTCTGAAAAACATGTCAACACAGACTACTACTTGGCAATGTGTTCGGTCCAACAGATGAAGATACAGTAACAATCACTGTCCGTACAAAGAAAACAGAGCCTATGATCAAAAGGCCATCAAACAAACAAAACAAACATATTACAAGTGCTTGAATCAGTTTTACTTTGACACCCAACATTTACAGTAAAGAAATGTGAGTCCAACTTATACCCTAACATATACTACTGGAATTGGCAACATTATGTGTTTCACCCCCCAATCCCACAGTCCTGCTTTGATGCTGTTTCAGTGAACAGAGAACCCTCTCTTCCAATCAGAAAGCTCCCAACATTTTGGTGGGAGGGGCTAAGGTCCAGCTCATCCCATTTCTGCATCCTTGGAAGGGCAACTAAAAACGCTACTAAAACAGCGGGCCCTCTGAATTACTGGCAAAGTCTCAGCTGTCCATCAGGAGTTATCAGGGGTCAGCTATACATAGCATAACATAAGTCAATAAGCCCCTCCCATGCTCAGCTCAAGCTCAGTGTGGTCAGCCAATCCAAAGCCTTGCCTTCCACAATCCTTGGTCAGTAGTTATAGCGCAGGTAGGCCTTCAGAACCACTACAGCAGGCTGCCCGGCCATGACACAATGGTTAGGGTGATTCTGCCTCGAAGCTCCTTAAGCAGACGCACCAGTGCTGTATGGGTCATCCCCCATGTGCTCGTCCCATTCACCTCCAGCAAAATGTCCCCACACCTGCCAAAAATATGGTGCAAAACACACAAAGGCAAGCTTCACTTCAGTGCTTTTGGAAAATCTTTTCTCTCATGACCCCATAATAATAATAATTATAATGCCTCTGCTGTCAAAGATAATTAAATAACGATACACTGTAAAAATATGTATTTAAAAATACAGTTGATAATACAAAACACAAAACTTTTTTTTTAAAGAAACCGACTTCAAGATCATCCGACCCTGTACTGTAATGTAAAGCAGCCCTTTAGTGTATTTAATTAGAACATATGAGTAAAAACCTCTTGGCAGGCAGGGTATTGCAGCAGGTCTAAATACTGTAGGTTAATAAGCTGTAGCAGACATACCGTATCCTGCCGTCGTTGTAGGCCGGCGTTCCCTCAACAATTGAGCGGATGAAAAAGGACTGATTGCAGTTGACCTCCTCCTGACCTCCCACAATACTGAAGCCTAGGCTGCCTGAGATACTTCGCCGCAGGACAATGTCTTTGCAGCAGTAGAGGTGCCTGCAAGGGGCAATATTGAGATGTCATTTGTACCCACAACCCCCTAATAGAAGTGTGATAGAGATAAATAGAATTTACGAAGCTTTCAAGCTTTCAATTGAGGAAGCAATTCAAGGTGGTTAATACTTGCGTATTTACTAATGATTTTTGGCAGGACAATCTTTTATTAATTTGAATTTGCCTAAATGAAAAGTGCAGGGCCTATTCCCACCTAAAGGGGAGACTGTTTCAGACAGTTCTAATCCTACAGTACAATCCGCTCATCTTAAATCCCATTTTTCAGGGCTGAAAAGGAGCAAAGAATGAGTGACATTGAGATGGGAAGTTGTTGTGTTTTAAACTTTTGAGTTTCACCACACTATATCCGCTTAAACCAACTTGAGCAAAGCACAGATGAAGAGGAATGTTATGGAGGTCAGTCAGGAAACTTTATACTTTTTAGAATTGCTCTTGTTGCTGAAAAATGTACATCATAGATAAAGATGTAAATAAAGGCTCATATTTTATAATTGAAGGGATATTACACACAATGTTTTTCGAGTTTAAGTATGGAGCATAAGTA